>VWYI01009539.1:0-14060 GCA_013399455.1 Anthoscopus minutus
CAGCGCCCCCGGGAGCGCTGCCCGGGGCCCCGAGGGCGAGGCCGCGGCAAGACTGGGCCTCGGAGGGGCCGCGCTCCCGGGCAGCAGGGCGGCCCAGCCCGGGTCCCAGAGCCCCGGCGGCGGCGGCTGAGAGGGCTGGAAACCCGCAGGCGAGGGCCTGGCAGCGGGCAGGCAGGGCCCGGCCCAGGCGGGTGAAGCGCCCGGCCCTCCCTGCCGTGGATGGTGTGGCGGTGAGGGCACGTCTGGTCCGCCCAGGAGAACCAGAGCACTCCTGGGGAGAAAGAGGTGCCGCAGGAAAAGGGGGTGCCCTACCTTGGGCCGGTCAGAGGAAGGAGGCCACTTAATCGTCACGGTCGAAGACTGGAAGAGTACTTTCACTCAGCAAAAGCTCAGAAGCAAATGTTGAGCCCATGCAGTGCCCTCATCTGCCTGGGCCCTGCTCCCGAGCGAGAGGAGGGTGGAAAGCCACCTTGTCGCCCGTGAGCTCCGGGGGCAGGGGCGCGGGAGCGACCGCCCAGACGGGGGCTCCTCCGGGAATGTCTGAGGGGATTCCCACGGGCTTTTCTAAATGAGAATTCAGCCACAGGAGCACTGAACTTGTGTGAGGGGGGGAGGGAGGGAGGAAGGGAAAACAGCCCCCCGATCCTCTGTGGGCTCCCCCCAGAAGGAGAGGCGCTACCGGCACTCACCGACCCCTGCTCCTGGAGCACCCAGGATCCCTACCCGTCCAAAGTACCCGGCTCTGGGCACAAGCACGTTCCCAGACCATTACTGTTCGACCGCTTGAACGGGGAAGAATTACAGGTTGGTAAAAGAAGGGAAGAGAGATTTCCCATCTTGGAGAGAAGGTGGGGGCGGCTGACGGGGTCCCACGGGGTTTTCGGCGACCCGCTGCACAGGTTTCGGCCAGTCTGGAAAGTCGGATATGAGGGACGGTCTGCAGGAGACAGATCCGGGCAGGCGAAAAGAAAGCTATACAGTATAGAGCAGGGAATGCATACCGATGCGGAGATAACCTCACAGCTCCTTCCCGAGCTAAACGCCTGGCCCGCGCAGGTGCTGCCGAGAGAATCTCGTCCAAAAGACGGTGATATTTCGGGTAAAATCGAGAAAGACCCTGCAAGGCAAACCGAAGAGCCAGCAGATGCTGCTGCTGCCAGCGGAAACTTAGACCGGAACGAACTGAAACAGCTCTCCACGTTAAAATTAAAGCTCCCGCTGCTTGCATCGGCCGCCCGGCCCACGCGTGGGACGGAGCCTGCGGGCGGCGCTCCCGGGCGGCGCTGGGCGACGGGCGCCAAGGAACTCCGCTCCCCGTGGGCAGCGCCGTGCCGGGGCCAGCTCCGCTCCCCGAGGCGCTGCGGGATGCCCCTTCCCAGGGACGAGGCCACTCTGCCCGCACAGAGAGCGACGAGATTCCCAAAACCCAGACCCTTGCAGAGTGGTCTTGGCGGGGCCCAGCTCTTCTTGACAGCGCTGGTAACACGGTTTCCCCTGGAAGTCCTGCCCCCGCTCCACACAGACATATTTCCGTATTTTTTAGATCAGGTTTTAAGTTTGCACCCTTGGCAGAGCACACTGCTGAGCCAGAAGCTGAGACCTTGATCCCTTCTAGCCAGGTAAAGCAGAGCTCATCTCAGCCTGCACTTTCCCCAGGTTGCACTAACAGCTCGCCCTGGAAACAATTAAAAAAAAAATAATAACAAAACTAAGAAAAAAAAAGAAACAATAAAAATGTCAATATAAACTGGTGCTACTCGAACCACAGCTGGGGAAAGGCGCTGTGTAATTGGGGCCAGTGTTACTGACCTGACTCCTGAAAAACCCATCAGCTAGGCACGACTGGAGAGCTCCTGGCTACTACACAGCGTCCCGCATCCTAGGAGAGTGCTTCTCTGCTGAGCCTGCTGCAAAGGATACTGATAAATCCCTCTTGACTCTCAGAGCATCCTACATAGGGCTTGACTACATAAGGCTCAAGTGCAGGGCGAGGGCAACTACTGAAATACCCGTTTTTCCCTGTGGCCGTGGGCAGAGGCGTCCTGCCCCTCTTCTGGACTTAAGGGAGGATTTTCTCCACCACGCTGCAGCACAGCAATCGGGCTGAAGAGAATTTCCAGCAGCGGCTGGCTCGGGCTTGCTTATTATTATATATATATCAAGTCGAGAGGTTCTAAGCAGATTAAGAGAGGATCCTGCCTGTGCTCTCACCTCTGGGAGCCAACTCAGGAGGGAACTGAGCCCGCAACCGGACAACAGGAGGCGCTGAGGCTTTGCACAACCCCCGGCTCCCCTCCCTTCCCGGGCAGCGGGCATCCCAGCCAGGGCGGCCCGGGGACGGCCCGCCTGGAGAGCAGTTTTGCCGGCTCCACGTTTGCTCCGCCTGGTGAAACGCCTCCGTGATTTGTAGCAGCATCCGATGAGCGTGGCCGGCTCTGTGCCTGCCCTTTTTTCAAAGTACGGAGTGACCCAGCATGGGCTACCCGGCGTCCTGTCGGGTGTTGCTCCCGCGGGGCTGGGCTCTGGAAAGCGAGGCAGCACCGCCCCGAGGTCACCCAGCGGGGAGGTGCTGACAGCGGGGTCGCTGGGGCAGCTGCAGTCCTGCCAGCATCCCCGGCTGTGCTGTTAGCGAGGAACCACACTCCACAGACCTCAAATGATCAAGCCACCACCGAAGGATCTGTGTTTTCAGACATATACACCGCTTCCATTAGGAAAAGAGGGCGGGTGCATACATGAAGACCGTAATTTTAATATTTCTTAGATATTCCACTAGGGTTTGTCCCAATTTCCATGTGTGTAGTTTGACCATTTGAGAAAGCAAGGGTTTAATCCAGTGATTTTACATATTTTATTTCCTTCAAGATATATTTTCATATGTTGTTCTCCTCTGCTGATTCCAGAGTTTTGTTTGTTTCAAGGATTTGACTTAATTCTGTTGCCAGATTAAAAAAAAAAAATGAAGAAAGAACAAAGAACAGGGTAACAGAAAATGCATTAATGCATTTAGAGAACAAGTTAAAACATATTTGTCGAGGCAGAGATATGCTATATCTCATCATTTGAATCCTCTGTCTCTATAAGAAACTTTAAAATTAAAATCCTGTTTGTGAGGGTAACATTTCCACAGATCACTCGACAACAAGTTCTGTGGAAGTAACTGAACGATAAACACATCAAGCTGAAATTCAGACCCATGTGTGTCTTATAGTTTGTGTGGTATGATGTACAAGCCTTTTTCAAAATCCCGAGAAGCTTTATTTCTCCTTCAAATTCCCACTGTTCAAACAGTTGTTTGGTTTTGGGGGGGCTGTTAGTTGCTGGTTGGTGATGTAGATTTTTTTTTGTTTTGACTTTTTGGTTTTTGTTTTCTGCTATGAGGTGATAAAAGTTCTAGTAGCTAGATGGGAAAGAACTCACAAGGGATAGGATAGAGAAGCCCAAGAAAAGTCCGTGATGTTGACATAGGCTCGAAGAGCCGGACAGGGCAGAAAATGTTTGATCCCTCTGCAAAGACTGGGAGATTCCATAATAAAAAAAAGCTTTGTCCAATGTCAGTTTGTTTTTTCAGTGTTTTTTACCTTTTACCAACCTGTATAGAATCCTCCTCCCCTGTTCGTTGTGAGAAATTAGGTCAATAAGCAAGAAGTTGGAAATGAGATACCCGCTACCTATTACTGCTGCTCCTGGGTGTCTGGCAGGACCTTCTTTCTCTGGGAAGAGAAAGCTTCCAAATGAGCCTTCTGGGCTGAAGGCTTTCCACAGTAAAGATATAAAATGGTTCTAGTGACTCACCTAATGTTTGCCAAGTGGAGGTTAATATCAGTGGATCCGCATTCAGGCCTCTGTCCGTATTTATTGGGAACCTGTAGTATTATGTCTCAGCACGGTGACTCACATGGTTTCTGAACATAAGGCACTCGATATAAAAACAATATCATTATCACCATCTACATAGGACAGCACCCCGTTTGAAGAGCTAGTTCAGCCCGGAGGAAGACGCGGGTGGAGTGGGGGGAGTGTTGGGAGGGCTTTGGGGAGCGCGGAGCCGAGCCCCCTGCTCGCATCCCGGAGCGCCTGATCCGAAGCCCTGTCCCGAGGGCGATGGGAATGTGGGGGGCCGCGGCAGGGCCTGGGGGTTCCTGCGCGGTAACCAACTGTGAAGTGAGGAGCGGGAGAGGGGGGTAACCGGTGAACTTCAGGAATCGGTACTTTGAAGCACGTCCCGGCCATCGAGTTAAAGGAGCATCTACCGGCCTTTAGTAAATATTGCCTCTAATCTCAGGGCTTTAAGGCTAGATGGCCTTTTGCGTTCTCTTCAAATAGAGGGGGCTGCCCTTCCTTCATCTACCTCATTTCATTTCCCTCATCCCTCCTAGCATTTGTCCTGTCCACCTGAAAGGGTGGTCGTGCCCGTCCCCTGTCCNCTTCTTCTTTCCCCACAAGCTTAAACCAATTACGCAGCTTTGCAAATAAAGTGCCGCCCGGGGGGAGTTGCAGGCTAGGGGGACTGCCTTGTTTGCAGGTGCATCTCCGGCTTTGTAGGTGCGAACGCCTTTGTGCGGCGGACAAATGGGGAGAGGAGGAGGAGGAGGTGGGTACTTCTGCGACGTAAGATCCACATCAGCTCAACTCCACTCACATCCCAGCCGCACTTCCTCACTTTCTCAACTGTCTCGCCCCACACCGCTCCCTGCCTCCTTTTTGGCTGGTTATAGAGCAGAATTCAGCACCCCCCGCCTCTCCTAAGAGCTGGCTTCCTGCTAGGTCGGGCTTTCGGGTTCTTTTCCTACTGCCCGTCGCTCGCTTGCAAGAAGGCTGGATGGTTACACCGGGCAGGTTGGCTCCATAATGTTAGGGACTGTGAAAATGGAAGGGCATGAAACCAGCGACTGGAACAGCTACTACGCCGACACTCAGGAGGTAAGTAAATCCCAGGGTCTGCCTTCGCTGCTGCCCCTGTGCAGGGGAGGGGAGGACCTGGGGGTGGCTAGGGGTCTGGAGGGGGCAGCAATCGGAGGAATCGGTTTGCAGTCCAGATCCTGCCAACGCAAACGTACCTCCCCCTCCCTCCGGCGCCGAAACTGGCTAGGCTTCCCCAAGGAAAACACAGCTTCCAGGAGCCCTGGAGGCGTTTGGGGAAGACATGGGGCGGCTGTGAGCCTGCCAGGAGGGCCGGGGGACCGGGGGCAGACCTTGATCTCATCTAAGAGGCGTAATCTTCTCTCGCGGCGCGCACAAAAGCACCCCGTAAACTCTTGGCTCGGGGCAGAGCACTCGCTGCGCCGCCGGCACCCGGCTCCTTCCCGGCAGATGGCAGGGGCCGAGGGAGACGGACGCCAGCGCGTCCTGATCGGGGGCAGCGCCTTCCCCGAGCTTCTCGGCCGGACCTCCGGCCTCTCGACTCGCCTGCACCGGGCCCTCACCTGTTAAAGCCGGGGGAAAGGGAAGGAGGGGGGAAAGCAGCCGTCTGTCCGTACTTTGCAGACGGGCTGCCGGCGGCGTGCGCTGCTGCCGCGGGCCGGCTGGCGGCGCTGCCGGGAGCCGGGCCGGGAGGGGGCCAGCACCCGGACCCGCCGCCCCCCACCCGGACCCGGTGCGGACCGCGGCACCCGGAGGCGCTTCCGCCCCCCGCGCCCGTTTGACAGAGCTGTGCATACGGAAGAGGAGAACCGACCCAAGAGCCCGCAACTGCGGCGAAGGAGAGGGCCACGGCAGAGCCCGGAGCCTTCCCCCGGAGCGCCTCGGCCCTGTGGGGCCTGGGGTCTGCGCTGTGCTGCTGAGGCTCTGCAGCAGTGGTCCCGAGAGGTGCCAGCACCTGGCAGCAGGGCCAGCAGCACCGCGGATTCCCGCTCGGGAAGGAGGCGTTTTGAGGAAGTGCGGCAGCGAGGCAGGCACCTGGGTGTGCGCACCCGGGCATTGCATCAGCATACCCGGACACACGGCTCCACAGTCCCCACGCCTCGTCCCGCACCCGGAGCTGGCACACGCGCCCATAGGGCCACGCGGACAGAGGCAGATACGTGTCATCCGGCTGGCATCTCCTTTAATAAAGGAAAGTCGGCTAAGGGCAAATAAGGGTCATCCTAATTATGTGCCGTTTCCAGACTAATTTTTCCTCGCTATACGCATTTATCCACAAACATAAAATTAAGCGAACTTCGCTTTTGCTATTTTTTTAAACTTCAGTCTTTCCTCATTTCTCGCCATTTAATTTGAATAACCGCGTGGCTGCAACATGGGAAACCCAGCCGCGTTCTATCATCTCAAATAATTAATGTGAGCCTCTAAAGTGCGCTTGTAAGTGACATTTGTGGGGATCAGAAATGAGTTTCATATATTTAACCGTTGCTTAAACCTCCTTTTCTTAGCCATATTAGCCATAGTTCGAGTAAACTTGGAACGTCTTTCTCTCTCCTGTTAAATCAGATGCCGTAGTGGAAAGCACAATCTCAGGCTCTCCGGCTCTGCTTTTTTTAAGAGTTGTTTTATGTGGTAGGGTGCTACAATTTTTTTCACGTCGTGAAATTGTAGAAAATCTCATAGAGGAAAAGTTCAGGCTTTTCATACTTTACAAAAGTTTTGGTGTTTGATTGGTTGGTTGATTTATTTTTTTTAGCTTTAATTTAAAGACTGTTTTGATAGAAAATGTAGACAAGGGGAAAGCTTTCCACAGATAAAACAGGCCAACAAGACCTGTTTGGTTTAGGTGAGGGGTTTTTTAATTACTTTGCCACCAGGCATTTTTGCATCTTGTATGTTTCTTAGAGAAGAAATTTAAATTATTGCAGGAAGGGAGACATGCGTGAGATTTTTCTCAGAAAATACAAACGATCTTTCTCCTTGGCGAAAACAGTATACGCCCACCAATTTCAATACTCTGATGAGTTGAAGTGTTTAACTAGAAAGATAGGACAGAAAAACAACAAAATACGGGTATGCGCCGGAGAGAACATGTCCTCCCCGGGTAGTCTGAGCCCGCAGCCCGGCTCCTCGAGGGTATGGAGCGGCTCAGGGAAGATGGTCGGTCCGTGCGCCCCGCTGATCCCGGCGCAGCCCGCGCAAGCTGCGACACGCCGGTGAATCGGGACAGCGTCCGGAGAGAGCACCCCCGCCCCATGTCTATTTATAAATGTATATAAATACGAAATAGACCTTTTCATGGAAACAGCTGCCTTTCCGTGCGGCTTTGGGGAAGGTTTTTCCCTGGTGTCGCGGGGAAGCGGCCGGCGTCCCGCAGCAGGACGTTTGCACGGCTGGCTGGGCCAGGCGGGCGGATCCGGCCCCTACGGGGTCCTGCCACACCTCTCTCCTCTCTAACTCCGTCTCTTTGTCTCGCTGCCCTAGGCCTATTCCTCGGTGCCCGTGAGCAACATGAACTCGGGGCTGGGCTCCATGAACACCATGAACACCTACATGACCATGAACACCATGACGACAAGCGGCAACATGACCTCCAGCTCCTTCAACATGTCCTACGCCAACACGGGGCTGGGGGCTGGGCTGAGTCCCGGCGCCGTGGCCGGCATGCCAGCAGGCTCGGCGGGGCCCGTGAACGGCATGCCGGCCGGCGTGGCCGCCATGGGCACGGCGCTGAGCCCCGGTGGCATCAACGCCATGTCTGCCCAGCCGGCCCCCATGAACGGGCTGAGCCCCTACGGCGGCATGAACCCCTGCATGAGCCCCATGGCCTACACCCAGTCCAACCTCGGCAGGACGCGGGACGCTAAGTCCTTCAAGCGGACCTACCCCCACGCCAAGCCGCCCTACTCCTACATCTCCCTCATTACCATGGCCATCCAGCAGGCACCAAGCAAGATGCTGACGCTGAGTGAGATCTACCAGTGGATCATGGACCTTTTCCCCTACTACCGACAGAACCAGCAGCGCTGGCAGAACAGCATCCGCCACTCACTCTCTTTCAATGACTGTTTCGTCAAGGTGGCCCGCTCCCCCGACAAGCCCGGCAAGGGCTCCTATTGGACCCTGCACCCCGACTCCGGCAACATGTTTGAGAACGGCTGTTACCTCCGCCGGCAAAAGCGCTTCAAGTGCGAGAAGCCGGCGAACAGTAAAGCCACTCAGGAGGGCAGGAAAGATCAGGCTGGGGCCTCTAGTTCAAGCTCCAACTCCCCCCTGCACAGAGGCCACAACAAACCTGCGCAGCTGGACACGGCCACCTCTCTCTCCAGCTCCAACCCGTCCACCAGCCCCCAGTCTATGGACCACAGTGGATCAAGCACGGAGCTAAAGACCTCGGCCTCGGCCGCCTCCTCCACCATCAGCTCTGTACCCACCTTGGCCTCCGTCCCACATCCCCCTCACTCATTAGCCCACGAACCCCAGCTCCATCTCAAGGGTGATCCCCACTACTCCTTCAACCACCCGTTTTCCATCAACAACCTCATGTCCTCTTCGGAGCAGCAGCACAAGCTGGACTTCAAAGCCTACGAGCAGGCGCTGCAATATTCCTCTTACGGGGCAAGCATCCCCGGCGGGCTGCCTCTGGGCAGCGCCTCCATGGCTAGCCGGAGCAGCATCGAGCCCTCAGCCCTAGAGCCCTCCTACTACCAAGGTGTGTATTCCAGACCCGTGCTAAACACCTCCTAGCTGTGTAACCCCCGCCGCCGGGGCCAAGACCCCTCCTCCCCTTCCTGGCTTCTCTCCCTGCTTTCCCTGAGACAGACCAAGGTGTTTCCGCACGCTGCGTGCAAAGGACTGTTACTTTTTAATTGTCTCGCAACGCGTTGTGTGTTGTTATGATCCATCACGACCTCCTGCAAAGCCGGCCGCGTCCCGCCTGTACATACTCCCTCCAGCCCCCGCCGCCCAGCCCCTCTCCCCGGAGACCTCCCCAGTCTATGCAGGGTGTTATTAAAAAGAAGAAAAAAATGTTGAGCTTGTAAACTACTTGTTTGTGCTTTCTGCCCCCTCATCTCCCTCCCTTATGTGTTCTATAATCTCATGTAAGTTTACAGGTATGTGGCAATACTTTAACAATACGGAGATGAAGAAGCGAGTAGACATTTAAGACTGTTTTTGTTTTTTTGTTTGTTTGTGTTTTTTTTTAATTAAAAAGGCTTTGAAGGACAATACTGCTGTGAAGTAGCAAAACACTAAGAGGATCTCTAAGCAACAAGAGAACTATTTACTTTCTTGGATCATCCTTTTGATACTTGCAAAATAACCCTTCGGCTACTACAACCCGCATAAAACCCAGATGCTGCGGGCCGGATCCTGCACTCCCGAGGGGACCAACTGGAGCTTTGGAGTGCAGGATGCGACCCTTCCTTTTTCCAAGTGTTACCTGTTTCGGGATGTAATATATAGTTACAAGAGGTCACAGCCAGTTGGATTTTTTTTCCTTCCCATCTGTTACTGAAGATTCTAGTTCACCAGGAACTCTCATCAACACGTGGATGACATTCTTATTTAATTTGTCTTCATTGTGTACCAGCTAGAACTGTGTATCTATAACCAGATTATTTCCCTCCTCCCCTAGGAAACATTTACTACTACGCTGATGCAAGGAAAAGAGGGCAGCTCTGTCTCTTCCCCCTTTTCAAACTTGTCTAATAAATTTTTTTTTGTGGCCGTTAATTATCGCCATCGTTAGCTTATTTCATCCAGTGTTATTGCACTTTCCACAGTTTTACACGGTATTAGCATAGCCAGACGGGTTTTATTATTATTCCTGTTCGCTGTTTCAATGTTCTTAATTTATTGCATGGTTTATATTGTTTTCTTTCTTTACAGCTGGAAATTGCTTTAAATGACCGTAAAAAAAAATTACACGTGAATTTAAGAAATTTTGTTAATTTTATAAATGTGATTGTAATTGAAAAAATATTTTGATTTAAAACGATAACTGAGAATTTAATGCGTGAAGTATGTTTTTGATCATTTGCAGTTAAGGACTTTAAATAAATCAAATGTTATCAATTAAATACTTCTGCTATTTTCTTACAAAATTTCTGGGGCGGGTTACGGAAGACGGAGCCATGTGTTAGAAAATCAAAACGTAGTGCTTAAGCGTGGATGTGAAGAGGAAAGATTTTTACGGCCAGAGTCGTGCAGAGGCAAGGGCAGGGAACGCTCCCGCAGGGTGTGCTTGTGAGGCGCTGCGATGCCACTGTCCTGTGAGGCTGAGTGTGTGGTAGTGTCCTTTATTTTTATTTTTTTTTTTTCCCTAATTCACGCTGCTGGGATATGTTGAGGGATGGCAAGAAAAAGCCACCCGAGGCGATGTAACCTTCTGGGTGTTTTGCTGCCAGGGCTGTCGGGGCGGCGGCAGCCAGATTCGGCGCTTCCCCTCCGGACGAGACGACGCCCACGGTGAGCATCCCTAGGGTGCCTCCACTTCGCTCCGGGCCGCTGGAAAGGCCCAGATCCTGCTTTTTAGTTCTGGCTCGGAACCAGCCGTCGGAACGACACGAGCAGCCGCGCTGGGAGCCCTGGTCCCCAGCAGAGGACCAGAGTTCTGGGGGAGGGGAGTTTAAGTGTGAGCGGATTTCGCTGTGCCGAGCCCTGTTCGTGCATGGCCGCCAGATAAAAGAACTGTGTAATTCTCGTAATTATCACATAATTGCCCCCTGACGGGTTAGGGACAGCGGCGACAAACTAAATTAGGGTTCGATTTAGAAAAGAAAAGCCAAGCCAGCCTCCCAGAAATCTGACCACATTCCTCCGGCACAACTACTCAGGTAAAAACGGGAGGAAAAGAAAGTATTTGGATGGAGAGTCCCTCTGCTTTGCGAGTGTGGCCGGATCAGCGGTGATCCGGATCGGAGATGCGCGCACGGCTCTCCCGGCGACACGGAGCTGTCTCCCGCGTCGTGCTGTGCGGGTGCTCTCGGTCGGGCGGGCATTTACCGCAGGTCCCCACACGGCTGCCGCATGCGAGTCCTGCAGCGCAGAGGAGAGAGCTCTGTCCCTGCCGCCGTGTGCGGCCGGTTACCCCATGGCCCGACTGTGTGGCACCTTCGCCTTTGAATGTCCCGAAATGGCAAACATCAACAGACCCCCCGCAGCCAGGGGCAGCTCGGGGCTGCCAGGCACCGAGTCTGAGCAGGCGGATCCTATTTAAAGGCGCGTTTCTTCTGCCAAAAGGAGTTTCGTGAGAATCGAGAGAGGATGAAGCCAATTTTCAGTAGGACTTGTCTCCCACAGACTAGTCTATAGAGAATATACCATTGCAGAGTGGAGACATTGATTTAATGTCTTGGGCTTATACACGGAAAATATCAATCGACTGACAGCGATAAGGCAGCAAGTTTCACATATCAGCTGAGGAGCACAGACCGTGTGTAATGGAAATATTTGGGGCGTGGGTAATAAAAGGGTTTAAGCGGACCGACGTGGCTCCAAACCTCTCAGAGATAAGGAGCGGAGCCAGTCACGGATGCAGCGTGCGCCCTTTTGCCACTCGCCATCAAGATTATATTCCTCCCCTTTCTTCTCCTAGGGAAATGGGGCAAGGAGCCACTGGCAAAACAGGGATGCAGCTTATGTTAAAAACGCGGGTCCCCGGCGCAAAGCACGCAGCATTCTGTGATCATTTTAAGACTTGGAAATCAACAGCAGGGCGAAGAGTCTCGTTTTATGTTCTGCTCCTAGCTGCCGTGCTGCTGGCTGCTTCAATCCTGTGCTCTGGAAACCCCGAGCCAGAGTGCAAAAATAAGCTGAAAATGGGCTCCACAAGATGAGGGTGCAGCCCTCGCCCCGCAGTGCGGTAGAGAGGAGTTTGCGAGCATCTCCTTCCAGCCGGACCGGTCGCTCCGTACTAGAAAGGAAAGGAGCTGGCGGGTGCGGGGCTTTTGCCCCTGTCAGAGATGGTGTCTCAGCCCCGCGTCCGGGACAGAGGCAAAGCGGGAGCCCGCCAGGCTTCAGGTTCTAGGCTCCGACCGACGCAGTGTATAGGGGGAACTTCGTCTTTTCCTGCTCGGCAATTACCTCCAACCGGCCACGTGCGAGGCAGCGAAAACAGCTCATTTAGCGTCATTAAATACAAGCCGGGAATAAATCGGGGCGGCAAGGGATCTCTGTAAAGATTTACGCGGAGTTTGGGCGGTGAAGAGGCTTCCGGCCCGGGACGAGGGGGAGATGTCGGGCGGGACAGGTGCTGTCGAGGAGACGCGGCGGAGACCCTGCAGCCGGGGGCGAGGGGAGGCGGAAAGGTCCCCTGGCGCAGCGGAGCCCTCCTCTACCGCCGGGTCCGACAGTCCTGCCCCCCTGGCAAGAGGGCGCGATGCCCCTGCGCCCCCCACCCGTGACACCTCCTCGGAGCACCTGCGAGCAGCACCTGCCCTTGGCAGAAGGGAAGAGTCGGTGGAATAAAAGCAACTTTAGCTGCTCAAGTCAAGTGGGAGAAATAAAATCACAAGTAACTGCTGGGTTGTTTCCTGAGCGCGAATGGACAACACTGACATCTACATCAGCGAACAATCGAGGGATATACATTATATGGAAGGAATAATTTGAAATGTTCGGGACTACTGAAAGACAAGAAGGAAAAAAATTGCCGGACAGTTTTTCATTTGAATCTTATTAGTGTCAATAAAACATAAGTAAATGATGAAAGAACGGCGGTAGAAAACATTTCAGACATTAGCATAGCTTCAAAAATTGTTTTCAAATGTATTGAGTAGGCATTGAAATTGGTCCGTCAGCATAAACACGAAATAAATGAATTCCCTTGCTGTAATGCAAACTAGTCTTTAGAAGAGCAATTGTCTCTCTTTTAAACAGAAATATCATAGATAAAACACCTGATTGCTATAACATTGCACTTTGTATGGTTTCTTTCTGCTTTGATGAAACGGAATCTAAGCATATGTGTGAGCATATGTGATTAATCACTCTGAAAAGAACATTTTAAAATCACAGATTTAATAAATAAATAGATTTCACGTGCATTTTTCGTGATAAATTTAATTCGTGAAGAAGCTAATTATCCTCATATAAACATGGGGTATAAAGTTCTCCCGGGAGGAATATAGATGCATTTATTGTATATATTAACATACATATAATTAATATTTGTTTCCGGGGAGCCAGGTGGAAATATACATAACACACAATGACCAGGCAAAAATCACGCCACAATAGTGCACAGTGTGACCGGAGTAAAGAATGTACACGTAAGTCCCTGCAAAACTCCCACGCTGCAAAATTGTTTAGGAAATATAAGCGAATGGTTAATAGCTAAAATCAAAATGCAATTAGTTTGGTTATTTACATGTCAAGGATTGTGCAGCAAAATGGCTCTTATTTTCTTCTTCTTAATACTAAGCCAGCCTTCTGAGCTCCTAGCAAAGGCAGACTAATAATATTTTTGAAATATTTTGAACATTTTCTGCAATTTGTAGTTTCGAAAGGTCTATTTCAGCGGGAGAAGATAATTGGGGTAAGAATGGAAAACGGGAGGCGATAAGAAGAAAACCTGCCTTTGTTCCCACTGGTTATTTTCTAATAATTATTCTGACCATTGTGACAAAGTAGCAGCTAAGGATAGATTAGTGTAAATAACGTGGCATTTCACTTGCAAACCTTGCAACTTTTTGTCCCAAGCCTTGCCATGGTGTTTGTTTCTCCCCTTCACCTCAAACAGAAACTCATTGAGATTTCAGATCTTTGAACTTTGGACAGATCAAACTGCCAGAGCTCACCTTTGTCTCCAGTCATTAGGATTTAAGGCATATGTAACCTCACGGCAGAATCCATTTGTCTTTACAAGGCAAAAAAAGATGCGACGTCCTTTCTTTCCCCCCACCCTAAAACTCCTACATTTAGTTCAATTTACAGGAAGAATCATTGTCCCGAATGGCGCCTCTGCTGCGGTAGCATTGCTCGAATGGGCTTTGCTCAGGCGAGTTACTTTAGGGAAAGTTCGTCGTTGTTTTGATATTATTGTTGTACAATTGGTAATTTAATTCTTTCCCATGCAATATTCCTACACCTGCTTGTTATTCCAAGGATGAACTACCAGCAGACAGGGTATTTATTATTATTATTATTATTATTATTATTATTATTATTATTATTATTATTATTATTATTAT
>VWYI01009539.1:14142-54358 GCA_013399455.1 Anthoscopus minutus
ATGGGAGCGGGCGGGACGGGGCCCCAGTGTGCGCGGGATGCGGATGCCACTGACCTCCCTGCCCGTCCGAATCTCCCCCCAGGTCTCGGTAGCCCGAGCCTTCCCCAGCGGACGGCGTTGCCCTCCTCTGGTTCTGCCCAGCTCAGGATTTGAGACCCCCGTCCGCCTTCACGGAGTCGCCCGAGGGAATAGAGGGGGGCGGGGGTTCCCAGATGGGCATATTTCGGGTGACCGCATTTCTGCTTCCGAAATCGGCCCCGTTCACACACCACTTGGCAGTGAAAGAGTGTCGAGTCCACCGTCGTCAGGTAGAAAAGCCGCCTCCATCATCTGGAGCGGGAGCATCCCCTTCACGGACGGGTCTCCCCTTGGCCACGGGCGGTCAGGAGGAGGTGTCCTGTGTCCCCGGGGCTGGCACCCTCTTCACTGAAGGAAGGGTTCCGGGAGCTGCCCCACGCCGCTGAGAGAGGGACCCGCGTGATTCCACTCCCCGCCAGACTATCAGAGCACGGAGGAGCAGGCGTGCTCCCGGGGACTCTCACTTCGCTCCGAGCCTGCCCGGGCGCCGAGACGCAGGGCTGCTTGTCCCGGGAATGGGATCTGGCCCTCTCCAGCAACCATGTCTATGGCAAATACTGCCTTTGTGCCCGATACCTCTAAGTGCTCCCTAATCATCTACATTTGCCATCTACTGCGCAATAGCTGAAATATATTTCCCCCTTTATTCCTTCTATTTCCCGAGCCTGCCCGGCGGGTTGCTAACGCACATTTCCTCCGCTTATGACCGACAGAAAATGTAAACATGTTGGTAACTAGGAGGTGGCCCTCATTCTGCAAACCAGGATCTCTCCATAGAGACTCTCAGTAATGACCTCTTTAGCATAATAAAGCCCGGGGGGCGGGGAATCGTTGAACTGCGGGGCAGGAGATTGGAATAAGAGCATGTCTGAACTTATTCAAATGTATGCAACAAGTTTTCTAGTTCTAAGGTTATCTGATGCGAACAACAGAGGTTTTACCTTTTCTTGTTTTTCCTTGCCTGGTTGCTTTATCTAAGGAAGTACTTTACAAACTTCAGGTATGTCATTAACTTACATGAAACGGAAAGGGGAAAGAACAAGTGACAACACCAAGTCCCAACCCCACATCTAGTCAAGAAGAAACCAAAACTATTCCCCCTCCACCTCAAGCCCTCACAAACTAATAAAACAGGCTCTTGTTTAGAAAGCGGGGATGCTCTCCAAACACATGGCTGCAGACCTAACATCACACCCCGGCCACCAGGAGCTCTGGTAGAACGAAACGGCTAGCAGAGGTGAACCAGCACATCTCACCGAGGTCCCCCTTTTCTCCCTCAGCAGAGCCCGTGGTCGGTGCAAATCGCTTGCCCGTCTCGGTTCCATAGACACACAAGCAAACCAAGAGCCAGGGAGAATATCTTCGGGTCTCCCTTAAAAACACTCCCGTCAGGGCATCGATGTCCAGAGGACGGGGTAAAAAAGGAGCCGCTGGACGGTGCTGAGCAGAGCTCTCCCCACCCCACCCCCCAGGGGCAATTGTTCCCTTGAGCCCCTATTAATGCGGGACATATGTTATCCACAGGCAGTAGGCAGCGGGAAGACTTCGTCATCTAACTTGTTGCTCAACTTACGAGGCGGTTCTCATCTTCTCATCAAAAGCCGCCGGTCTTTCTTCAGCCGTATGGACAAAAATGTGAACAACAATGCCCGCCTCCCTTCACTTCAAAAGCTGCCAGCGCAGAGGCTACCCAGAGAATTTTCTCTCTGCCTTTCATTCCCGGTTTGAAAAAAGGCACTACAGGGCCAAGGCGCTCCTAATACTCTTTGATGGGGATTGAATTCATTATCTCCAATAACACAATTGTGCTTGGCCAACGAAAAGAGCAAAGTAATACTCATCTAGAATTAGAGAGCAGGGCTCAGAAGAAAGGGAGCAGGAGGGTGGTGAGGGGTGCATTTCAAAGGAAAGGGGTGGGGGGAGTGTAATGAGAAAACACCTATATCACAAATCGGCTTGAAAGGAGGGGGTCCCCAGAAGTTTAAATTGCAGAAGTGTATTAAGTGGCGGATTGTATGGCTCCAGGCATGTTGGTGGTCCGACTGCGCATTCCCTCTCCTCTGACCTAGCCGATAACAGTGGGCTTGGAGGTTCCTGACATTTCCCTCCAGGGACGCCCCCGGGCCCGGAGAGTTCTGCCGCTCCGCCCGTCCCTCGTCAGCTGGGCCGCGGGCGGGGGTCGCCGGCCCGGACTTTGCGCAGCGCCCGCCGCCCCTCGCTGCTCGCGCTGACTTGCGGAAACCCAGCGGCGGTGGGAGCCGCCGCAAGCACACAGCAGCCAAGCAGGCAAACAAACAGCCCTCTCCTCCGGCGTCCTCCCGCCTCCTCCAGAGACCGCAGGGATACCCAGGAGCCTGTCCTAGGGGTCGAGGTGGGGTGTCTCAGCACCTTCACACCCCGACACCATCCAGGGCTACGGGAATGCAACAAACTGAGGGCCACTTCTTGTGGGGGCGGCGGGCGCAGCCCGGACTACCGCTGGCCCAGCGGAGGAGAGAAAGTGATGGAGGAATGAATGAATGAATGACAGAGCGGATGAATGAATGAACGAATGGAGCGAATGAATGACTAACGCGTACACAAATAAATAAATAATAGAGCGCGAAAATCAACCGATTGGAAAACCGCTGTGTTAATATGAGAGATTAAAATATTTGCCTGTTTGGCTTCCAGCGTAAATGTTTTCTATCGGGTGTTATCCAAACAGGCTAATTTTCAAAGCCAAGCAAAATACAGCAGTGAGAAGCTAAAATCATTGCACACAAGACGGGCGGTGATGGAGCCCTGAGTGGGTACATTACACGCGTGTCAGTGGGCACGAGGAGCCGCGACGAGATGGAGGCGCAAACCCCCGTGTGTGACGCGTTTCTGCGTACCGGCAAACACGCATCCATCCCAGCAACGAACCCGCTTGTGTTTCCAAACTTCCCAGCGCCAACTGCAGGAGCCCTGTAAGAGCTTATGCAAGTGCAGAAGTGAGAGCCGCCAGAGCCCCCAGAGACGCTTTTCCGAGGCAATGCCCTCTAGGCGTTGGCAGTCACAGGGAAGGGGCCCAGGAAATTTCATCGGTCACCCAAAAACTTCCTGCTTTCTCTGCAGGCTCAGAGGGACACCATGGTTCCCAACAGTCAAATTGCACGCTGGAGAGCGAGTTCTTCCACCTCACCCTAAATGGGGAGCCTGGAGCCTTAAGCTGGCCAGTCGAGTGTTTCTCTCTGGCAATAAGAAATCTCATCACCTTGGTTAGCAGGTTTGCCCCCAGAAGGGACACGCTGGCCAAACGAGGAGACAGGAGGAGAGAGATGACCTCTTCCAGCCCCCGTGGGGGTTTCATCATGTGCAATAATGCTGACCCTGTCACCTTTCCTCTTACAAGACAAAGCTGACCTTCACAGGACTGGTTTCAGTGGATCCACACTCATCCTTTTAAACACTCCCTGGGCAGGGGGTAGATTTTTTCTTTTTTCTTTTCCTAATGAGTGTGACCGAGATTACATGGACCTCAGCAGAGTCCGAGGTTCAAGGATTTAGAATATTTCCCACTTCGTAAAGTGTCACAGAGGTGTAGAGTTTTTTGTTTTTGTTTTGTATTGTTTTTTAATTTGAGGGGAAGTGGCTTCTTATTTGTTTAAGAAATTTAAAGAAATTTAGAATAAGGTGCTTGTTCCCAGGGAAAGCAATATTAAAACACTTGTGCTTTCTGTAAAAGTAGGAGCAGACCTCACATTGTTTCTGCTGGAGTGTGTTTAGACCAAGCATACATGTTAACTGGCTAACTAAGCATTTTACAGTTTGTAATTAATTTACCTCCCCACATATAATGACTTCTCCAAAGTGTACATTAAATGACTGTATAGTTCATGTCCAAGAATTACTCGTTACAAGTCTGCTTACCTTAACGATCAATGTGCCATTTATACTTTTACACAATAGACTTTAATTGTTACAAGGCTGTCCTTTGGTCTATGTGAAATAATTTGTTTTGTGCCATAGCACAAACAAGGGATTAGGAGTTCAGGTAAGGAATAAGCAGCAGCAACAACTTAATTCCTAGGCAACAAAGATCCTGCTTTCACGCCAGATTTCTTTCTAGTAAAAAGCAGGGCATGGTACCATATCCAGATCCCCGGACCACTCAGACATTAGTTAGCTTGAATTTCTTTCTGGTTTAAATCTCTCCAGGGTTTCGTGCCCTTCATCCCTTCTTGAGCAAAAAGTTGTATGTAATGCTATGCAGTGCTAAGTAAAAATAAACACAAGAGATTCACCAAATTAAACAGAATTCAATTTTTAAAAAAATCATGATTTAACAGGCAGAGGTCAAAAGCAGCTCTGTAGATCTAATTTTTAGTATTTTGTTTTTCCTCTGAGACTGTTAGAAAGGTTATTGTATTTTAAACTATCACTTTCATTTGGAATGATAGCTGATTCCCTCCCCCCACCTCCTAGCAATTTCCAGCATACCCCAAAGTCAAGTAGAAATTGTAAAAACCAGACAGGTTTAGGACAAAGACCTTCTTTATCTTCCAGTGGCTGGGCACTAGCAGATCATTGTGGTGGCCCAACCCTTGCCCTTCACCTCTGCCAAGCAGTGGGTGGCTGGGGGACACACAAACCTGAGTTTCTTCGGGTGTATCAGCAGAATGAACAACCTGTGTACACATGGCAGGCAAAGCCACTCAGAACATTTCCATCTTTGACAATGAACTCAACAACAAATGGATCCTGAGCTTCGACGGTCTGGTTTTAGGCTGTCACAAAACTGGCCTGGGCATTATCAGTGATAGACAAAATGGGGCTGGGGATTCTGGGGATCTGCGTGTCCCGTGGGCTCCCACCAGCCCCTTGGATGTGGGACACCATGGGGAGAATCATGGGCAATCTTAACCTGGCTTCTTCACACTCAGATGTCCCTCCTAATCTCCTCACTTTTCCAGGTTGCTGGTGCCCTTTGACAACAATGAAGGTGGGAATTACTCACTCAGATCATGGTCTCTTCAAAAATTAAATAAATGCCAATGAGAGACGTACAAGTTGATGCAGTAAACGTCTTTTGCATGCCCATATGAGTACAAGCCACTAGGTCAAACCCATTCAAGATCCAGAATGCATAGTTGAGACAACCAAGAGGTACATAGCAATGCTCTGTTAAATGAATGTGATCTTCAAATGCTTCTTCTTTCCTCGACACAGTCCTTAGAACAAAGCCATCTGACATGACCCTCTTAATACCGATAACTAAGGGAAAGAGATGTTTAAGGTTGCTCAAGGATGGCTGGGAGGACTCTGGCATGCAGATGGTTTCTTCTCTTCTGTTACCAGCAGCATAGATTAATGGGTTTCCTTCTGTTGCTTCTAGGAATCAGGGGGAAACCAACCTACTGATGAGTTTCTTCCCCACTGGGACAGTCTCACACACGAGCACACATACACAAACAAGCACAAACACACACACACACAGAACTGGGCTCAAAGCTTCCCCAGAGAAGGGCTGCACTGAGAGGTCACCTGCTTGATGCAGGCTCCTGAGAAGACAACTTCATGGGTCTCTGTCATGCTCAAGAAGGCTGGAAATACCTTAATGCCAGAAGCAAGAGGTCTTCAGAGGTACTTCCAACATTTAGTCACCAGCTCTGTAACAGGGACTGTTTTTTCCATCTGTTACGGAGAAGGTTACAACCTATGGGTTACTGGAATGTAATAAGTAAATAAGACCTAATTAAATAATAGCTGTTCTTAGTGCCTCTAAGAGATACACAGCACTTTGCAGGATGGAACTGCAAGAGATTTCAATATTTTAAACCAGTAGTTTAGATTTTTAAAGATTGGAAAAAAGGTATGAGTTTCCAGACTAACCTTGAACCTACGAAAATATGCTTCTTTCACTAAAAATAAAGAAAGGATATTGTCTTATAATAGTGTTACATGCAGAGTAGTCCTTAAGTTTTTGGCAGATACATATTCATTTGAGAAGCTAGAACATTTCAGTCTGCTGTGCTGGCTTAAAGGTTTGCCAATTCCTTTAAGTTTCTGGTAATATGCAAGATTTTAATATATATTAATACATTTTCTAAGTCATAAATATGTTCTCATTGTATATATTGTCTTCATACCAAGAAATGCTGGAATAGAATAAAAGCTATGGTATACATTAATCAGATAAGACACGATGGAAAGAAATAATACCTTTTAAAATTTGTAATTTCAGAAGGAGGAAGGTCACTGTACTTAACGCGGCGAATCGTTTGTGACTGGGAAAGCGAAGAACAAATGATCAAAATATATGTATTTTGGGTTGAATAATTCTCAGTAGTCAGATCCTCCAGACTGCAACAAATACACAGCACACATTGATGAGATGAAGTATGACAGCACTGTTCCCATGCCAGTAACCTTAGTAAGGAAAAAAATAAAGAAGAGGGAAAACCACTGAGAAAACATTAAAAAAAAAGGAAAAATAGATTTTTTTCTCAATTTTTCCCTCGAAGTATCAATAACGCCTTTCAATATTGAGCTGCAAACCACAGCTAAACCTCTATGAAAATAGTCAATACGCAGACACACGGGGACACAGAGCTCTTTAATTTCCTGAAGACACAGGCTGGAGCTCTTTTCAGCTGCAAGGACCTGTGCTCTATAGGCTTTGCGGTATGGCACTGGTTCAGCCCTGAGCCAGAATGAGGGAGCGGGACACTTAGAAAATTAAAGATCTACGCAGGGGAAAAAAAAAAGTTTTCCCAACACAACACCGCTTTAATTACAAATTTATTGCTCGGCTTACAAAACACAGGGGCGCCTCGAAATGCTCAGAGGAGGAATTAAAGCCGGGGCGGACCAGACGCTTGCCATCGCGGCGGGTACCGGGCTGCGCTGCCTGGCGCGGTCCCCGCTCCGCCCCGCGGTGTCCGAGCGGCCGCGGCTCCTCCCGCGGCGGGGCCACTCCCGGCCGCTGCTGCGGCCTCGCCGCGGCTCCGGCGGCCCGGGCAGAGCGCGCTGGGCGGGGGAGTCCGCACGCCGCACAAGGGGGATTCCCCCTCCCTGCCCCGCGGAGGGGCCCCGACGACGACGCCTTCCGACGGCGGCAGGGGATTAGCGGCCCCGGGACGGGGCAGCTGCGGCCGGGACAGAAGAGCGTTTCCCGTCACGGTGGGGCTGCTCCCCTCCAGGCCTCCCGCTGCAGAGTGCTGGGGGCTCGGCGCAGGTGTCAGCCCGTGACTGTGTTGGAAGCCACACGCACACAGCTCCTACAAGCACGGGCTGAGTGCCCCCTGCCGCGCCAGATCCGGCTGCGGAGCCAGCACCGGCCCAGGGCTGCCCGCAGCGCCCGGCCAGGGAATCCCCGCGCCGCGGGCAGCGGCTGGAGCGCGTCTGCACGCCGGGAGATTTACTCTTCCTCTTCCTCCTCCTCCTCTTTCCGCCGCCAGCCGAAGCGAGCTGGAGGCACCCGGCGGCGGCCCCGGGGCGCGGAGCCGCCTCCCCCGCGCTCCCCCCGCGGGGCTGCAGCAGCCGTCATTCCCCTGTGGGGCCACTTGCGCTCCCAGCCACCGCTGAGGCGCCGGGGATGTGGTTCCCCGGCGGGTGGGTATCCACTAAAACTCCCTACCTGCTTGGAAGGTTATTTATTTATTTTTTAATTGTTCTTCCGAGCTGTGGTTTTCTTAAAATAAATGGAAGACCGCTCCCTCCCCCAGACCCCCTTATCTAAGCAGGGCTTAAATACATGCCAATGGCCTGTAATAATCACGAAATCAAGCCACCTCCATGCCTCCGTGGCTCCCCCAGCCCTCCTTATTTAAGCAGGGCTTAAATACATGCCAATGGCCTGTAATAATCACGAAATCAAGCCACCTCCATGCCAACTGGTTTGTCGTGTGTGTGAAAATGCCAGCCCCGTCGAGGGTGGATGTGAAATCTGATCTTGCTTCAGTCTCAACCGAAAGAAATGATTCATGCTTGACCGTGTCTCCTTGATATTTCTTATTTCGATTTTCCTGCTTCCTCTGTCCTGTCTCCTGGTTGACACTCTTTCCAAGGGGTCCTTCAAACACTCGGGGATTACAATAACAGTCCTATATGCAGTATTTCCTTGAAGGGTTTTATTACTAGGCTATCTTGAAAAAAAAAAGAGGTATTTTTCAAAACACATCTTTAAAAGAAAAGCAGACAGCAGTTGTTAAAACAAGCGAGGTTACATGGCGAGCCACTGGTCCATTTAACAACACCCTCTTTTTCCTTCTAAGCTGCACAATATTTGGTCTTTATTTCAAGAAGCCATTTTAAATGCCTGACTCCCGCCTTCAGTTTTAAGGAGTTTGCTCCCTAGATAATGGACGCTATTTTGCTAGCAGGGGTGGCACTGCACAGTGTCCTCTGCAGATGTCTGCAGGCTAAGGACTGTGAGTGTGGGGAATTCAGGGCTATGAATGTGGGGAATTAAGGCTCACACAAGACCCTGGAGAACCAAGGAGGTGGCCTGTGACTGTAGAGAATGACAGAAAAAGGGATGGGAATAACGAGCAACGAGGGCTTGGAAGAAAGATTGAGGATGTGGAAGGAAGGGATATAAAGCAGACAGTAAGCAGGGGAAAGTGGACCATGTGGTCACAAGTCAGGAGAACTGAGGGATGGCAGGAAAGGGAGATGACTGCAGGGAGCAGATGGCTGATAGGGCTTAGGGGACAACATGAAGGTGGACCACACCTGGAGCAGCTGTCTGCCTTTTCTAGGAAGTAAAAAGTAATAGGAAAGCAGTGTACTGGCTGTTATCCCCAGTGCAGACAACAGGAGACATACAGTGGAAGTCCGCCTCTGAACAGCAAACAAGGAAGCTTGCTTTTTTATGTGTGTGTTTAAGACTGAATTTGACCTTGAGCTGACGTCATGCAAATCAAGAGCTGTCTGCTTCCCTCTAAAAGGCAAAAGAAGTCTGAGGAATCGGCTTGAAACGAAGAGCTACTTATGTTTAAACATCTCCTGGTTTGGGGAGTACAGAGAGGCTGACTCAGGGGCTTCAGAAGCTGCTGTCACCTTTGCCAGGGGTCAGAAATAGCCACTGCTGTTTATTTGCAATACACACTAGGCCCTTTATAAACCTGTGGAAAGACAGTCCCAGCTGCTGCACTGTGCAGTGTAAGGATTTGCAAAATGGGAGCACTAGTGTTTCTTGGTATTATAATGTCACAGTGTCTCCAGGTTGGTTTCAAAGCATGTAAGAGCATGTGGAGAGCACTACTGCAAAAGTTACAAAGCTATAGGCAATAGAGGCTCAGGTTAGATAAGGGGCTGGCTGGGTGGAGCTGGTGAACAATGCACGAAAGTGCTTTTCTTTCACTGATCTTGGTTCAAATTAAGGTTAAATTCCAAGGGGAGTGTATTTTTTTTTTCCTCTCTCAACCTCTCTCTCTCTCCAGGAAGAGGTTTTAAAGGCCATCATTTTCAGTTAAAAAAAAAATCACAAAGAAAGATACATGTTAATACAAATGTAGCATTCCACAGAGGGGAGCCAAGAGCTGAGGGTGTCGCACCCACTGCTTTTATTCAGCCAAAGCGAGTTCAGCAGTTTCAGCACCTGGCAGAAGCAGGATTGATCCTGCTGTCAAGAAATGGCTATAGCAAAAGCAAGACCGCTTGCATGCCACGAAGTCTATACAGAAAAAATGTTGACCTACAGGAGTGGGAAAAGGGATTATGGAAATAATACATAGAATTCAAGTAATTTTTACTAAAATGACACACTTCTTAATTTGTGTGGCTCAGAAATCATTACCTTTACCCTTGTAAAAAAGGTATATTAACATCTAATCTATGCAAGTATGTAACAGAAGGAACTAGAATATGAATTTTTCTGTTGGTGCTGTAACTACAGGAAAATGCAACAAGGCTTCCAGGGAGCTAATCTTAGACCTGCTTATGTTGGACTGGGAGGAGAAAAGTAAAAAGGAAAAAAAAAGTTGGATCAACTTCTTCACAAAGCAAATTTCATAGAATTTATTTTGCTACCTGCTCATCATTTCAGCTTTAGAGCTAGTGTTTCAAGGCACTATAAGAAAGTGCAACAGATTGTGTGTCCTCACAAAATTTGAAAGCAGAAATGTGGTCTCTCCTGTGATAAAAGCTCCCGAAAGTGCAGGCAAAGGTGGCCCACATTTAATGCTGCTTTTCTTTGGTATGACAAGAGCTCTTGAAAATCAATGGGGAAATTTGTGGCTAACATGATCCTGTTAGATAGTACAATTTGCTATGGGGGAATTCCTGGCTCTCAAAGGAGTACATAGAACCTTCTCCCACAGCCTGCTCTCTAGCTAGAGAGAAGCAGTCAGTTCTGCCATGCTCAGGGGCATTTGTCATCCCTGTGGCTGCTTTTGTCTTTAAAGGTATGTGAGACATCAAAATATGTTATATAGCAGTGCAAACCACCTTTCCCCCCTCAGAAGTAAGACCTATGTGCCCCATACATAATACACAACACAAAACCACAAAAGACAGCTCTTGTTTTATGAACTTTGTCTCTTTTCCCCCACCAAATAAAATATTTTGGCCTACCAGTACAGTAAGTGCTTAATATTGACCCTCAGTAGCTCGTCATTACCATTAGAAGGCTGCAGCATGGACTTAAGAATGATTGCTTCACGTGTCTTATGGCCCTGCAGTCCAAGGTAGCTGTGCTAGGTGTATTTTAAACAGTATGTTACCATTAGGTAGCTGTGCTAGGTGTATTTTAAGCAGTGTGTTACCATTAGGTAGCTGTGCTAGGTGTATTTAAAGCAGTGTGTTACCATTAGGTAGCTGTGCTAGGTGTATTTTAAACAGTGTGTTACAATTCTTTGGAATACTTTGGTCGAAACCCAATGCTACTACATGTCAGTCCACCTAAACAACATTTAAGTGCTGCAGAGCACAAAACTTTGCTGAACTGAACAGTAGTAGCTTAGAGTCCATCAGAGCCATAGCTGATGATCAAATTATTGATGGACTTGAAAGCTAAGTTACCAGCTGGATACTTCTCTAGCTGTGAGGCAGAGACTGCTGTCAGGTAGAACAAAAGTCAAGTGAATTCAGGATTCGGCCTTATAGATGACAAATGCCTGCTAGAGAAGGCAGATACTCAGTACTGGTATTCATCTCTGCAGTTTTGTTCCTGTGATATCCTTCCTTTCATCTTTGAGTTCTAATTTTGACCTTCTTAATCAGCATCAGTGCAGTATTTCTCGCCCCCTTTTCATGAACAGTGCAGTATAACTTTTCCTACTCAGCAACTGTCATCCCTTCCTGCCAGCACTAACTGCCTCTTGGCATTGCTCCCTCCCTGTCATACTCATGCCAAGAACAGCCTCACCCCCACTCTGGGAGTGCAGCAATATTCCAGCCCATCAGATCTGCCCCCAAAATCACTTCTTTCCATTGACATTCCACTAAACTCTACCCAGCCACTATTCTTACCATCCTTTGACTTAGCTCAAATTACAGTGTAATTAAAATCACCATGGAACACAACTAAACCAACAAGATTAACTACACAATCACTTTTTTTTTTTTTCAGCAGCCTGACAAGACATCTACCTGGCTTCAGCAATTCTGACTTTTCAGATGGTTGTGACAGGGACATATTTCTTTCCATATTGGGCAAGATTCATGGTCTAGCAACAAAAATCCATGATGTTTGCATCAGTATTAATGAATAAGAGTTCTCTGAAATGAGCTTCCTAAATCTATTTTCCCACTTTTAAAATTTTTTCTTTTTCATATTACTCTTTTATTACTGTTTTCTGCCTCAGATATTTTTCTGTTTAGTCTCTTCCACATCCAGAAATTCATAGAGAGGAATGGAAATACACATACTCTGAAAGGCTGTCTGGGACTGATATTGAGCTTGAAGTCCTGGGGTGATGCTATGCCTTAGAGAACAAGCGTGCTCCTTGAAATCAGGAATGTGCACAAAACCAGCAAGGAGACATCAACTCTATATAGACCATATCTGAGTGCAGAAAAAGGGTGTTGTCTACAAGTCAAGCATCTGCATGCCCAAGAATTAGAAATGCCTTACTGTCTGAGCAACATCTGATAAGTGATATCAGAAACTCATTCTGTTCAGTTCATCCAAAAGAAGATTAATGGTAATCTGTTCATCGTCCCTAGATACCAAAATGTAGAAGGATTTGGGGTAGTAAACTGCCCTTTGAGTTCTCAGAAAAAGGAAGCATAATGAGCCCTATTGGTCTGAAGATGAAAGAAGACAAATTAGAAAACAAGTTCAACAGATCATCTGTGTAGTCCTTCACCATGGACCTGTAATTCCCCATGCATTTGTAGTTCCACCTGAAGGCCTGGGAACTTCAGGTGTAACAAATCAGAGTGCTGGAATTGATGTAGCTGTGGTTGATACTCAGCTTTCCTAGAGCAAGTGCACCAGGAAAGCAAAAGTAATTCAAGGATGAGGAGCCTGCCATCTGCTTTTTCATGCATTGATTCTATAGGGTTTCTCACATTTATGATGTGAGAGCCTTTTAAAGCTTTTTCTTTGGGCTGAAATACGCTACATCCATCTATTATAATCACCATAAACTGACATAGCAGCTAGCTAGATACCTGTGCTGTATATCAATCATTTAGGTAAAAGAGTAACTGAATAGGAGCTAAGGACATAACTTAGAGGCTTTGCAAGCAGGGGGTGGGGCAGAAGGAGGGAACAGGACGTGCCTATGACAGGTGGTGGTATATCTCCTACACATCCTGGGTCAAGAGGGTAATATGTGGTTCAGCCTGCCAGACCTCAGCTTGCTTTACTACTAGTGGAAAGCAATGGTCATAGCACCTGGTTAGGCATCTGCAGCAGGTGGTTTTGGAAGAGCTCTGAGAGGATAAAATGTCAATAGGACTGAAAAAAATAAATACTTTTAATGAGATAGTAGGTAGCAGGTCACTCAATAGCAATAGCTGGCTCTACAGGAAATGAGGCTGTGTGAGGGTAAAGTTCTGGAGAAAACACCTCGTAACATGCAAAGCTGGTCGTTTACAGACCAGATTTCAATGAATGGAAAATTACAAGGATAATGCCATTAGTGGAAAACAGGGTGGATTGCCACTACAGGCAGTTGTGGGCTTCCTGTATAGGACTATTGATAAAACTCTTGCAGGATTTCAAAAAAACACCCACTGATGAAAGTGGTTTTCCTTTAGGCGCAAGTAGTTCAGATTTATGAGTATTACTGTAGTGGATGTTAGAGCTTTGGGGAAATAAAGTTATCCTGAACAGACAGGTAAAATGTGGAGCAAGCCTGGCATTTAACTGCTTGAAAAGCAATTGAGCTGAGTTTCTCCATTATGTGATCATAGAAAAGCAAAACTGCAAACCTTCCTGACCTTCATTCCAGTGTTTGCTATGGTGGTTGTTGCTGTATTCAAACGTTTGGTGCTGTAGCTGTGCAGATATGAGCAGTCCCTCTCACTGTCCACAGATACCCCTGCACAGCGGCAGCACAGCCCTTAGTCAAGCCTTTGCTTAACACATTGCAGCGTGAGTTTGTGCATCTTTGTCCTTGCTTCTCCTGCACTTCAGGCTCTCAGAAAGGGAGTAAACTGCAGTCCCAAAATACATAAACAGGTGCAGTTAGTCTCACATGTAGTGCCTTTGGGACAGAATGCAGGGTGAGCCCTGTTCTGTGCAAAAGGCCAGGCAGACAGATATCTCTGAAGAGCAAATTCCCGAGGCAAATTTCACTCAGGATGCATCTATAGTTGTGTTTTCTTTATGTTGAGGGTGTGTTTTCAAAGCCACTCTTCCATCTGGCTTCAGTTTCTGTGCTTTGGTTCATGCCCCAGAGCAGTCTCAATGCACCCATGATCCCACAGAAATGACAAAAAACAGAGAGATGTGATTCTACTCCCTGCCAGCAGGCAGCCCAACCCAGGGATTTCTGTGGCGCCAGCTCCAGAGGTACAATAGTTGGCTGTGGGTGCTACACGCCATCTTTTTGCTCTAGGGGTCTGCTTCTCTTGCACTGCCTGACCTGGTAACCCAGACTTAGTCTCACCTCTTCCAGCAGAGGTGCAGCTACCAGCTGGGCACAGCCCTGGTTCATGCATCTGTGAGAGGTTCCTCACTCTAGCAAGGATTTACAGAAATACCGAAAGTAGTCCAAGAAGCAGACTCTGTGAATGACTTAGGCTGAGATTTGATTGCCTGTGTAAATCAGAGACGACATCGGGCATAGCCAGACCTCAGTTGCTGGCAAGCCTGGCTATGGTAATAAAGACTGGCTTCTAGTTCTCTGTGGAAATGTGGGCCAGTGGCTCCATGTCTGCTGGGACCACACAGCCAGACAGAATCTCAGGACCCTACAAGGACTTGCAAAGCATGGTCACCTCTACCTTTCTTCCCTCCCTTTCTGTCCTGACCTCTCTTTCCCTTTGCCCACTTGACTGGCACATACAGCACTGCCCCTCTCGGCCACAGCTGCTCTGATCAATATTTATCTGGCTGCCGTTCATGGGGACCTGCCTCATTATGGGAAATGGTCACTATGGGACCTTTCTGGCCCCAAGCAGTCAAATGGTCTAAAGGCCCAAGTGAGGATCTCTGTCTTGTGCATGTATGTGCACCAGGCAAGGAATCCTGGACCCCTAGGGAAGGGGGAATGTGGGGGTCTAGTCAACAGGAGACATGACTGCCTTCATCATGCTGCTGCTGCAACTCAGTTACTGCACACAACACCGCTGTCTCCACGGGATAACATCCCTTGTGGGAACAGTCTGTCCCTAAGACCATACTAATCTTTCTGAGCTCCATTCCCTATGAGAGATTCCCTAGAAATCTGTTCATTTCTACATGTATCTTCAGATGTCCTGAAACTCCACAGGTTCCTCTTTGTCTCCAAGGGAGACTCTCCTTTCTGCACAGCTGAAGCTTGCTGCAATTCACAAGAGCAAAAACCCAGAGTAAATTAGGATGGTATAATTCAGTTTTGTTGACTCGCCAGTATAGTCCATGGAAACTGTACACAGTTCTAGAGATTTTTCCAGATTTTTGGCCCACGAGCCAAGTGTTACTCTCCAAAGCAGTCCAACAGGGATAATATTTTTGTTAAGGACTACAAAAAGCCTTTTGTATATATAAAATTTGTTACTGATGTAACTTTATAGCTTATCCTAAAGCAACTACTAAGCAAATAAATGACACCAAATGACAACTTTGTTATAGACAGGGCCCTTACTTTTATTCATACATTGGTAACTGATTATCTTGGATAGCTGAGAATGAATCCCTGAGAGCTGTAAATTAGCAAGAACTAGATCTTCCAGACATTTCTAGTGGTCATCAGTTTGATGAAAAGTCCACTGAAAAAGCTGCAGCCCCTCAAGCTGTTTACCACTGCCTTCCTAGGCTGCCACACATCTGGCCAGTCATATAGTCAAATGCTCATTGAACATACACTTGTTCTGCCAACTTAGGGCCAAAACACTACTAAATTTCTTTTATATGTGTTTTGAGATCTATAGATTTAAGTTGTAGAAAGGTGCAGATCCTATTAAATATAACTCAACACTGAGTACTTTAGTACAACTTTTTTGTGTCCCATCTATATTGAGAAAACCTTAGCAATAGGACAAGAAAAGTAGAGGGGACACTGACAATTTTCATACTAATTTCTGCTGACCAAAACAGCTAAGTGTTAATTAGAAATGTTTTATTTGAAATTTAGAAAAAAAGTAGCTTGCTTGATCAAACACAAATTTAGTGATAAAAATGAACACAACCAAATTTCCTACAATATCCTAGCCTTACGCTGACATACCAACTTTAACTTTACTGAGACATCTGCTTTCAAATATGACAACAGCTGTGTCTTGATTTGACTTCTGTGAAGTTTTAAAACTTCTAAATGTAAGCATAGCAAAGTATTTCTGCCACTCATTTTAACATCTTTTTCTCCTTTTCTACGTCTGAAGCAGGCAAAGCTTCCATACATGCATATTTGGATTTCACCCAACTGTTCTTGGTGCTCTGCTCAAAATTTAATTACTATCTTGCACTCCACACACTGATAGATTGTTAGATGTGATAGAAAATTTTCCTTGTCTAAAGTGGAAGAAACAAAGCTGATAATTTTATATAGCCAATGAATGCAGCAAATGGGATCATTTCAGCGCTATGAGCATGTATTGATGGAGACCATACTGCTTGTTATTTTATTTCTAGTGAAGAAATGAATTATTGATTTTACTTATACATATGTGAAATCTTGCTTCTAAAGAGTACAATATCTAAATTGATAGCTGCATATACTTAGATTTACATCCACTTCAGTAGCTTCATTTCTCAGACTGATTTTTGACACTGAGACGTTTATCATAAAAGCTGTGAAATAGAGGCACCACATCAGTGATCATGAACAAAGTCCTGTGGTTTCAGACAATAAATGTTAGTACCAAAGTAGCTTTTCATTTTTGCATCTTAATGTTTTGATTTTTCTTAAAAGTTTGTTTCTGAAATGAGTTCTGTTAATACTTAGTTCATGGATAAATAAAACCGTATCCATCCTTTGAATTCTTTGGGAAACCACTATATTTTCCAACAGTCTGTGAAATGTAGCATGCATATTCATGTGAGAGTATCAACCATCACAAATTTATGTCATGTATTCTGCAAGGGTGATCCTAACCTTCTCTTTTCATGGCCACTGGGAAGCAGCTGTGACCAGTTCTATTGGCTACTGCTATTTTACCACACGAAAATGGATCTGCATCTATCATGCTCAGAAGCTGTTCTGTGAACGTGGCACTGCATGGACCTTTGGCCCGAGGTCACCACGAGGGAACATGCCCAACTCCCCCTGATGACAGCTTCTCAGAAAGGAGTGTGACCCTTTGCAGCTGGCGACTGCCTGGGCAATGCGCCAGAGCACGAACACAACTGTAACGGTGAGCTCGGGGCTCGGGAACAGGGGATTGGCAGGTTTTAAACAAAATATGGTGATTTCAATTCATAAATTCTCAACATTTTACAAATGTACAAGTTTCAGGTTGGAACTTGAAAGAAAATAAAAGTGGTGTTGTTTTTTTGGTTGCCTTTTTTTTGGTTATTTTTGTTTTGATTTTTTCTTTCAATTAGACAAAATGTTGCCCTTACTCCTCCTTTTGGCCAAAGGAAGGAAAAGACAACCAGTTCCAGGTCAAGCACTGCTTTTCCTTTTCCCCAAGCTGTTCTATTTCATCAGTTCAGTATAGCTTTTCAGTCTATTTCCTTTATTGCCTGGCTTTGCACTCACCAGCAAAGTTAGTACTGACCCATCACAGTCCATAACAGGACTAAGAGTAAAGCACTGCAGGATTTGGTCTCACTATTACTGTGTTCCATTAATTTTACAACCAAGTCTTGGCTACCAACATAAAATCCTAAATTCTGAAAACACTTCTGGCTTTGTATTTCTGACATTTAGTTGAATAGAGTTACCAGGTACACGTTACCTTAAAATTTATTTTTAATGACAATATTTTTGAATTAACAATAAAAAAACCACACTCCAAATCCAGCTGCTTTTGCAGACTATTTTAATAAAGGGATTATAAAATACAAAAGAGAGAGAGACAGGTAACCTGAGATGCAATTTTGGAATGCAAACTTTTAGTTCAAATGTGCAAGCTCAAACTTAACAAATGTTTAAAATATTTGAGTTTGTCAAATGGTGCCAAAATAAACCATGTCTTTTCTAAAGACTACATATTTAGCTAGGCACTGGCAATGTAAATCTTTCAACCATTTCAAGTATTTGTTTTAAAGCCTCCCAGAACACGTGGGCTTCCAACAAAACTGAAGAATGAAATGTTTAGAACACTGAAGCTCAACAGCTGACTTATAATCGACCTAATATGAGAACACTACTTTGTCTTTTTGAACTTGTGAATACATTTTATTTACCAATGCATGAGAAGAACAAACAGAGAAAGTCCAGTTTTGCAGACCTGATGTGAAATGTTACAGCGATAAGAGTCAGCCCATGCAACGCTACGATCGCAGCAAGAGAAGCTGCCCGCCAGTGACTCCATGTGCCTCACAGCTGATTCTTGCATGGGGGGAAAATTTTCAGGGGTATAGGTTAAGAAGAAACCCCAACAAAACTAGCCCTTTTAGTCTAAATGAAGGAAATAAAGGCACAGAGAAATCCTGACATTTAGATAATAAGTCATCTGTGCACACGGATTAAAGATGTTACAACTCTTGATCACCTGGTAAGAATATATATAAAGTCAATCTTGTAAGTTGTTCCTGATTTGGAATAAACAAATAAATAAATGTGCATGTGACAACATACTGCCCTCACTAAACCATTTCAATATGATAGCTTATTTATAAAAACAGTTTTAATATTCCTTAACATTAATGATTAACCAATGAATCTTACCTTGCTGTGAATATATTTAAAGAGGAATCAAACAGACTTCAACTGCAGGACTCCACTAACAAGACTGAGATGGCTTTGAACTTTTCAAATATCAGCAGTTTTCCCAACACTAATATCGAAAGCCATGCCACCAGTTTTCAGCTGTGGGCTGCGTGAAAAATAGTACTAAAAGACTAAAGGTCCACAGTTCTTTTCTGTTAAAGTTGATTTGTCACAATATTGTTAATTAGTGAGGGCTTAGGGAAGGCTTACTAGGAATATAATTACAGCGATGAAAAGCATTAATAATGCTCTTATCCCGAGCCAACATGATGCTATTTACATATTTTACCCTGGCATATACCAGAAATGGCTCCCAATGCTTAATGTCCTGCAGGATCATCAAGAGAAAGACACAAAATCTCACAGGGGAAGAAGAGTTCTGAGTATCTCTCTTTTATTCAAGACAGCAGGGACCCTAATTTGACCAGTAATTACAGCTGTCACCATACGAATCACCTATGGTGAGCCACCTTTCAACATGAACTGTTTTTCCATCAGGAGGGAAATGAATTGCTACTCCTGGTACATAATCGGATGCAATCTCATCTTTCTCACATATATTAGGAGTGAAGTGACAATTGCATTTGTCTACTGTATGGGAGCCAGCTTCTTTTTGCTCTCAGAGCTCTACACAGGCATCAATCAGGTCTCAATGAATAAAGCACACGATAAGCCCATTAACCCATGTTGTTGTTATTGCCTGTTTCTACTGACCAGAGCAGATCTCCTGCCCTCGTTACACTGAAAGGCTAAAGTCAGACTGGGCTCAACAGGACCAGAAGTTCTGCTGAGGGCACTAAGGGCTGGGCCTCCCCACCAGACCTATGTGATTTATGCTGCCCACTTCAGCAGGTGAAGAAGTGAAAGTGTTTTGACATTAACCACATAGATACTTTTTCAAACTCCCTGGAGGAGCTCAGGAACCTCTTCAGGGACTGCATGCCTTTAACAACAGTCACTAAGGAATTTGCCAAAGACCACACACCAGGTTGTTAGCAAGGAAGAGGGAGAATCCAACTGTTTTTGAATCTTTTTACTCTCAACACAGTAAATTTCCCAAAGTCTCTTCCAAAGAATAAAAACGCTTCCAGTTGAATTTTAAAAATCAATACATCCAATTTAATTACGATTCAAATACATTTATCCACATTTGTAATTTATGACAAAACACCCTAACTTAAACTATCACTAAATTCCAGGCTGCTTGGTACAAGACAAAAGACAGAGTCAGGAGCTATTTTTCCACCTTATGCATAATGTCAAAAGGAAATTTGTGGAGAAATCTATCAATTTTGCCAAATCAAATATTACCTGCAATTAAATGTATCTGACATCAAGCCTGCTAGATTGCTTTTGCATGGCCCATCCTACTTTTCCAAACAAGCCAATGGACACAAGAGGCTGCAGGTCAAACAGGCTGCAGTCTGGCTGCAGGAAGCCTGCATTCACTAGCTTATTCACCTGGATGCAGAAATACTTGGGGAAAGGTGAGGAGCTCTTAACACTCCTAGAGGAAGGAGGAACTTAGCACATTCATGCATGGAGCACAAGCCTTGATTTAGTAAACTTGCATTCTTAAAGTAGCAAACAACTTCTTCATAAAAACTGCCAAGAAATAACTAATAATTTTACACTGCAAAATAAGTGGTTCAAAGCTAGATTAAAACAATGTGTAAGAATAAATGTTTCATTTTCACAGTGAAGGAAAAGCTATCTTACTGTCCCACAGGGACCTTTGTTCCAGAGGCCACATTTAACTTAACTAAGAAATTGCCTCAAAGAGGGGGCTAATTTGGAGATGGCAGTATTTTGTACCACCATATTCAGCATGGAGATGCTGATGATACTTTGCTGTACGAGTAGTGAGTATTAAAGAGGAGCTGTGTAACGAGATGGAATAAGAACTCATGGTCACCAGGAAATGCTGAAACAACAGGTGACATTCAGCACTCATAAATGCTAAGTCATTTAGAAAACAGTTCTGTCTTCATACAAGCTACGATGAACTCTGAGCCTAATGTTAAAACTGAGGAAGGAGATCTAGGGCTGTTGTTTGACTACAGAAATATTAATACCAAAAAATAATCTGTCACAAAGCAAGTCCAATGCTAAAAACGGTTACAAATAGGGAGAATAAAACAGACAATAAAGCAGACAACATCATTATTGCAACTATTAAAGTCACATTTTGTCTATATTTGAATACTAGGTACAAATCTGGTTGCATCTCAGTAAAAACTGCAGATCTGGAAAAAAACAGGTTAGTATGACAAGGCCAATCAAAAACATGAGACAGCTCCTTTAAATGAGACTCTCTGGAAAAGGAAAGTGGGGAATTATGCCAAATACATAAAATCACATGGGACATGGAAACAATATGAACAGGGAATGGTTCCTCACCATTTCTCTCATACAAAAACTAGGTGATAGTAAATGAATAGAGCTGGTTCATAACAGAAAAGGAAGTATTTCTTCACTCAATGCATCATTAACTACATAAGACCTTGTGAAAGGAACAAGTAGATACAAACAATTTAAATAGATTTAAAAACAGGTCATGAAAAAAATGCTGCTAAATTCACAGACACCATCTCTGGCTTAGAAAGTCTCTAACAAGTTGCTGGGAGACACCAACTGGGAGAGTGGTCACTAGTGCTGGCCTGACCTTTTACCCTCTCCTAGGCATCTTCTATCTGTTATTGCCAAAGGCAGTCTTTGGGCTTTGGTCTAGCAGAGTATGGTAGTCCTTACATTTTTGTCTTTATTCCTTCCTTACTACCTCCTTACAGCAGGAATGGTTCAAAAGCAGTGACAGCTCAGGAGATCATGTCATCTGCCTCGTGCACAAAGCTCAGTGAGGACAGTAGGACAAAGGGCTGTTGAGTCACTCAAAGAGCTGAACAGCAGCATGCAGGAAAGGGTGAAGGGGCTGGAATCTGAGGGGTGGAAATCCTCTGGTTTGGAAGCATTAGAATTTCTTCCCACTGAATAGGTGTGGGGGAGAGGCTCCAGACTCACTGGCTATCTTAGGATTGACCAAAGGTCAAAAAGGAGCACTTCAGAAGTTTCTAGAAGTGACTTGGGTAAATGTGGTTTGGAGGGATGCAACTTATCTTCCTGCAAGAGGTTAGGTTTGGTCAACTGAAACTAGGAGGGGCTTTGGTCTGCAGATGAAGCAGGTTTAACATTTAAGTGTTTGAAAGAAAAAACAGACATTAAAATGTCTCTCTCTACACTTAAAATTAAAATTTTATTTTCTTCAGATAGACTGCACTGTCACAACATCTGAGCAAGCAAGCATCAAGAAGTAAGACCATGTAACACCATTAATCACAAAGCAAAGCAGACAAGAGGGAGCCTCAGGAGTTACATCCACCTTGCCTGAGCTGGCTGATGCTGAGGAGACACTAAAGCCCAGCTGGCTGCTGAGATTCTTTATTAAATTTGGAATGCTCAGAGATTATAGCTGCTTTCTTGAGCAGGATTATATGACTGTTCATAGAGGGAGATGGTTGGGTCATAAACATAACTCCAAGTTCAACTTTAATGTATCTGTATAGCCTATAATGTCTGTGTACCCCAAATCTTCCTCCTCAGCCCTCAGTTTCTCCCCTCTCTTTAAGATTCTGTTCTTCAACATTTATGTCCTAGGGCACTTTATGAGTACAAAAAGCTGAGGATTGACAGTTTGGCCTCAAATCCAACCTGGATGGTACTCCTGCACTGCATAGCAATCAGAGTCTTGTAGGAAAGAGGCAAACACTGAAAATGTGAATTTTTAATTTATAAGGTGCTTTCTGAAATCTGAGAGCTTTTCCCTTGTATAAAAAGCCAGAGGAATGGACTAAAACCAATACAGGAAACTTTCTCCACTGTCTGAGATACTGCATAATGTCACAAGGCTTTCATGTTGCAATTTTTTAAGCTGTACTTAAAGTAAAACCTAAATGTAAATTTCTTTTTAATGTACACTGAAACTGCCATGTACTGGCAGAAGCTATTCAACTGTTGTATAAAGCTGTACATTTATCCTGCCCTTTGATGTAGCCACAGTTACTACCTGCAATTCAACGGGCTATGAGTAAGGAGGAAAAAATATCCAATATACCAGCCAGAGATATTTCTTGCATATCAACCTACTTTATCAATTAATATATTTAACATACAAATACTGGACTCTTTGCAGTTTCACAAATAAAAAAAGGGATTTAAATCTTGCAACTGCTTTGCAGCATTTTGACCTGAAACCTGCAGTATTTAAAAAAATGACCATGCTGCGCCTTGCAGCAGACTATAGTCTACCAACACTGAGAGAACAGACTGTTAAAATAAGCATCTACATATTTTTTCACAATACACAGCACCACAATGCATTTGGTTAAAAACAAATACATGTTTGCAGTGAAACATTTTAACAAATCACAGAACTCAGCAGCAAAGTAGTTAAACATTTATGATTTGATTTTATCTCAGCTTGGAATGTCGCTGGAGTGTCCCACTTCTAACAACTGTTTGCTAAGTTAAGGCTTCGGTGTTTACACAGTGCTGAATGAAGCAGCCTGGTCACCAGATGTGAAAGCTTCCTTAGACTACAGCTTTCAATCAGATCACGGTCCTAATGGTCCCTGCTCCAACCTTCTTCCTCAGGACGTCCACCAGCCTTTCCAACCTGAGAGGGGGCAGGGGAGAGGGAGAGGAGAGGAAAAAAAAAGGAAGCTAATGTTAGGAATGTTCTGGCTGAAAGAGACAGTGTTTGCACTGAACCAAGCTGTCCTGGTGGTGGTCACGCTCAGAAACAAAGCACTACTGTAAAAGACAGACATTAAGGGAAAATGCAGACAACTTGCGAAAAAACTTTTAAACCTACAACCTAACCCATCTACAGTCAGTGATATATATCAACTCATTTTTCCTTTGTAGTGCATGTAGTATCTGAGGTCCCTGCATGGCATTAACACAAAACCCTGGGCAGCAATCCTGTGGTACATACACACTTTAGTGTAAACAGGACAATTAATTTTTGCACTTTTAAAAATATGAGCTGTCCATGGCTCTTGTAGCACTTAACTATTGTTTTCCCTTAAAAATATCTTGCCTGTTATCCAACAGATACTTTCACTGTCCAGTTTATAAATTTATGTTAAAAAGCCAATGTGTTTTGTATAAAAACTTTTTCAAAATACTCAATAAGCCAAGTTTCTGAGGATGTGGAAGATGATATTTTGAAGGTGGCCTGCATGATACTTGTGTGAATACAACAACAGAAAAATTAATAGTCTAAATAAGTAGGACAGAGAGCTTCTCAATCCTCTTAGTTCTAAGGTACTGACACTATAAACATGTTCAGAATCTCACTGGCTTAATTTGATCTTTCTTTTGTTAAAGTATCTAGACAAATGCAAAGGACTGAATTTGTTCATCATTTTGCATCTACACACAATTATCTTCAGCATTCCAGAAATCATGCATTCAAGCTATTTCTTCAATTTGTCTGTATTTTACAGTATCTTTCAATGAAAGCTCTCCCACAAATAAACTATCTGTATAAAAGCAGACACTGTGCAGCAAAACACTTTCAGAGCCATGTACAGAATATTATACTCACAGCTACCACAATGGATAAACAGAGCTGCAGGTTAAAAATAACTGTATTCATTGTTATGAAGTTGACCATTCTTTTCTTATCTTGAAAGACAATTAAAAAAAATTATACAACACGAGAAATGCAGATAGGAAATAAAAATAACACAGCTTTATCAAAATTGCAAAATGCATTTTATCTCATAAATGCATTACTGACTCCAGTGCACGTAAACTAGTCAACATGGATTTATTGCCACAAGTCATGACTAATGTGCTTGGTATGTATTGAAACACACTTGTTTTCCAGGAACCACCAAGCACGATGAAGCTACACCTTTCATTGTACTCACCAGGTGACTTAATTCCTGAAATGAGATTAAGAATTCACCACCCAAATGTAATCATCAGACACCAGGAAAAGTATGTGGAAAGTTCAGCTCATTCTAGCTGTTCCACAGGGACTCTGAGGGAATGAATGCACAGCCAAAAAATTGCTGCTTAGGTACTCCCTTCAGTTTTCCAATAGTCACTTTTCCTTCTTCCTCCTGCACTTCCAAGTAGTGCATTTCCCCCGAGTTTTACATCTACTGCACTCTGGCTTTATGGAAGCAGCACTCAAACAGCCATATCTCAGTGCTGTCAGTCCATGCAAGCATAAACTCAGGGATTTCACAAGTTATTTGCTCCTGGAAATTTTCTCACAGGGATACATCCATGTTTTCTGAGTTCTAAGGATTTTAACTCAGTTACTGATCGTCAAAATTTTGTCAGTCTCTCTTACTGGGAAGTTTCCCTGTTACATTGGCTGTCAGTCCATGTGCAATTTCAGAAAGCAATGGCAGATTAGTCCTCTTTCAATAGCATGTGTATTCAGAAGCACAGAAGCTTTCTCAGCCGTTTTAACTCTTGCTGGAGGTCTCTTTCACACTAGTACCCTCCCTAATGTACTTCAGAGACATAAAAGCACTGGAGAAACATTTCAAACTGTTTGGACAAACAGAAAGTTTGGGCTGAAAATTGTTTTTCTGGGAGACAGCATAAAACCTGTAAAATCTGAGATCATGGCTTATTTAAATCACTGTTCAGTTAAAAAGAAATATTGGGTGGCTTATACAAGGCAGGGGGTGGGGGGGAATGACCTCAGTAATTGAGGCTCCTTTTGGGGAAACACAAGCTGGATGTCACAGCTTACACACTGTCCTACAACTGGGTTTAGATGTGCACCACTCTGTGACCAAGCAATGGCACTGCACACCACAGCAGAACACGTCAGCAAAGAGCTGCCCATGTTTGAAGAGAAATACCACTGGGATGAAAGTAGCTGTCTTCTGTTTAACCTTGAAACTGTCAAGCTTCATTGAAAATAACGAGGCTTAACAATCATAGTTTCTGCTTTTCAAATGAATGATGACTGAAATCATCAAAATGAGGTATTCCTCACCAAATACAAACCATACAGGGCTTATTTGCTTTTTGTTTCAGTCATATATGGATTTGCAAATTTATTTATTCTTTATCAGAAGGAAAAAAAAAGGTAGCAGTGGATCAAGATATTGTACCTTTGAAAGAGATTTAAGCAACAATGTAAAAGAGAAATTGTAACAGCTATTTATGAGATAAAATAAGAGGTCAAAATTTACCCCTACACAGGCACAAGACCCAATATACCACTGAAATCCCACTTAAGCCTACAAAATAATGCTATGCGCTGAATCAGTGGTTAATAACTCTTGATACAGGCCTCAGGGGGCTTTTTGGAATGATAATCCTGAACTCTTTGTTCACCAACTCTGCCATCCCAACTCACACTAAGCAACATTTTCTTTGTGAGTAATAAAAGGCAGCTCTAAAGGCTGTTCATGCCAGGGAGGTGCTACCTGTGAGGGGTGAGGGTGGCAGAGCCAGCCCTCGTGGGTAAGGCTTTGTGCCTAGCCCAGTGGGATCCTGCAGGCAGCTCCCTCTGGAGACTGAGCAATTCACTGTGGAAAACGGCAGTAAAAGTTTTATACCCCAAGATCAAAAGTAACTTAAACAGAATAATGGTCGGCACTGGGAACTAGTCTCAATGTTTGCAGGGTTTAATTCAAAATGTGGAAGACATGAAGAAAGCAACTTCTGTTACTTTGTGCAATTTCACCAAATTTTGCTTAACTGAAAGCAGCACTGACCACATTTGATTGTATTCTAAGACAAATTCTAATAAATTCTAACATTCTAACAAATGACATTTGTTTTTTTGCTTGTGAAGAGTCCTCATAGTGTAAGTTAAATGTGCAACATGACACTTTTTCCTGAGATGTAAGCAAGGACACCCACTGAATTTGCATCTCACAAAGCAATTGAAGAATATGTCATTTAAGAAGAAAGTATTTGAGTTCATATTTTAAATCAGACAGAAGAATGATATAGTGGTTGGGCCATTGTATTGTAGTGCTGAGGGTCCAAGTGTGCAAGGACAGACACACACCTTTTGGAATGCTTTACAAAGGGCCCACTCGCCATTTTTGCACATTTCAATTTTTCCCTCAGAAATTTTTGAAAGCTGCAGTAGGTGACCTTCATTATTTCTTGGTTCTTCAAACACTTCTAGAAAATCTGTCGCTTAAGAAATGAATCCTCTCAACAAAGGCCCCATCAGCATTTTTATACAATTATTGTATGCATGCATGCAAAGTGAGTACAAAATGACATAAAATACAGGAAAAAACAATGGATTCAGATGGATAGGTACAACTTTGCTTTTATTTCTATTGATTTACATATATCCAAAAGTAAAAAGTAGAAATGTCCAGTGCTTTTCATTATGGAATTTGAATTAATGAAAAGCACAAAGATGATGGCTAGAAATATTCTTTATCTACACTACATACTTCTGTAATACTCCCATGAAATGGAAAAATTAAATAAAACACACCATTTAGGAAAGGGATACCTGGTCCATCATTATTTTCAAGTTAGTGAAAGACACAATGTTAAGAGTCTTGAATTGCAGTGGCTTAATGATTCCTCCATACAAATTTGGAATTAAGCAGTTGAATCTGTATTCTATACATAAATAAAAAGAATTCCATCAGGGGCTTGCCACTGTGATATTACAGGTTTATTTATGTCCTTTTAAACTTGTTGCTAAGCTTTAAGAAGATCCTCATCTTTAGAGGAAAGCTGCCTGAATAGGATCATTAGTAGGTGAGTCTTCCCCAAGACAAATTCTCAACCATTCTCAACTTCTTAACTTCTCTTCCAGTTATTTCAAACTGTGTTCCCTTGTCACCTATGCACAGAGCTGTCAAAGCCTGGATGGAGCATATGTTGTTACGGGGTGTGTTTTCACACAGATCCTGAATTGCCTGACAATCTGCTCTGACTTTTAGCAAAGCTTTACTCCTGTGAGTAAAAAAAAAATTTGGTTTTAGACTTAGTCTCCATAAAGCAGACTTAAAATCCTAACTGACAGAGTAGTTTGCTCTGGGAGCCCAGAAGTTGAACAGATTGGCGCAAGTGTGTTACCTACTACTCTCTACTGCTCGCTCTTATGCACATTTTTGGCTTCTCACTTTCACATATTCGGCTGAATAAGTCTAGCTCTAACCTGTAGCTTGGGATCAGTAAAAACTCTGCAACTGTGTAAATCCACACAGGTTGGTACATCCTTCCACACTGCTCCATCTCTGGCCCAGGGAACTCACCCCAAAGACAGCAGTGGCCTTTACTCCCAGGTTCTGAATATGACAATCACACAGTCACGGAGTGACCTTCCTGGGAATCACACCCCAGACACAGACAAAATGGACACCCAACTGACAGAAAAGGGCACCCTTCAAGTAGCCCATGACCTAATCTGCAAAGCAATATACAGACTAGCCAAAAACAATGGTTTCTACGGGCAAATGGAGGAGTTAAATGATAAAAACAAAATCATCCTGGATTTTGAAATGCTATATAAAGGCTTATAAACCTAAGCTATAACCCTTGGTTATCTTTCCAGTAGATAAGATTAGGCTCAGGCTATGAAGATGGCCTTACTTGTATGATTTCTGGCTTCTTGTGGAATGTGTTTTGCTGACACTAATTCCCTTTAGAAACCAAGCTTTTGAAAATATATTAGATAAATAAAATGCATTGGACAAAAGCACTGCAAACAGCTTAGCAGTAGAGTTCAGTGAATGTTTGATGAGTGGTCATACAATTCAAATACAAATTCATTTAATTTCATCTAGAATAAAATAACTCCCTTCCTTTTCCTCTCCTTTCCTTCAGTTTTCGTCTCAGAAAAATTTAATAAAATTCTCAATGGCATACTTGTTTTCAGGCACTTTCTGTCAAGGAAACAAATGACATAGAGAGAGAGGCTGCTGTGATACTGGTCTTGCCCAGAAACCAGTCACTTGGATAGCATCATTTACTCAGGAGGCTGGAGCAAACTGGCTCAGCTCTGTTATCTGCAGGAGGGAACTGGACCCCAGCTGCTTTCCTCTCAAGGGAATAGCACTGTACACTGTGCTATTGGGGTGGCTTGTTTCGGAATTTGAGGCTGCTTTGATTGAATAAAATACTTAAATATTCACTGGTTTGAAGCCTGGTATCAAGGATATGATCTTGCAGTGCATGACCTATCGACCATGCTACACAGCCATCACTCTCTTCCTCCTGAGTGATTTAGAGAATTTTTAGTTATCCTTATTCCTCAATTCAGGTATTATTTTTGCCACCTCAAAAACCTGCCTTTTTAACAATAACTTTTTATCATGCCAGTAAAAATCATTGCCCATTGAATTTAATGGTGTGCAACAATCCCTTCATAAACCATCACAGTGATAAAGACCATGTGGTTCCAATGCACAGGCTGCCTCTCTCTTCTTAACAAAGTTCTGTCTGCATTTCTTGGATCAGAGTTTGGGTGTCTTTCTAAATGGCATGCTGGAGTTCAGCCATGGGTTTGAACCTGATGCTGAGTACAACTTAGCGCCCTCTGTCAGACAGGTGGCTGGACTGATGGGTATTAATGGTCCTTTCTGGTCTTAAAATATGTGTCTTAGAGACTGATTTAGCAGCATCAGCGAGCCCTAAACCATGGTAGACCACAGTGTTGAATCCAACCACTACAGGTACTACCACCAATTCCTGCCTGCCCAACACTGTAATGTCACTCCAAAAAGTAGGTTCCACTAAATGTACAGACCTAAATTTGGCAGGGCAAACCATTCTGCCTCTGAAAAGCACCATCACCAAACAAGCATTAAATCCCTTTCACTGTCTTCTCAACCCAAAAGAGTAATTCTGTATATGATTAAACTTAGAAGCAAATACAGCCAGTTGGGCTCTTGACAGCAGACATATTTCAAAATAAACCTGGCTTACAGAGGCCTTGGCTAAAATATTAAGCCTTTATCTGTGGTCCACAATAACTAATCTTGTCAAACTGTTTGCCCTCTACCTTCTGTTTGGAAGATTAGAGCCAGCTCACCATTGCTATTCACCTTGTGCCATCACTAGCAGCAGGAAAAGTGAGCAGTAAACACAGTTGGTCTATTTTGACAGTATTTCACCCTGCTTTGCATTGAGGTAGATTGTTACATATTACAGAATAACACAAAATCAGGACTTTTCTTCTATGCTGGATTTAATGCCATCTTTTGAAAGGTATCACTCCTTTACTTTCAAATGCTTTCTCAGGATCACATACACTGATTGCCAAAAATAAATAAGCTTCTGAGAAAGAAAAATAAACCCTGAAACGACTATGCTGTATAATGTATTTCAGTACATCAAAATCCACAACATATCATAAAGACCAGGCTCTTACTATTGGATGGACCATTCACATCTGAGCTGATATTAAAGACAAAAAACTAACTATCACATGTGGCTGATATTAGAGATAAAAAACTAACAATAGTTGAAATAGAGGATATATTGGCATATTTAAACTAAAATGATACACATCAGATTATTTAATCAAATCTCCAAATTTCCCTTATTGCTCCATCTTGAATCCAACAGTCCATATGGCTGTTTTATGAAAAATTTACTACTTATATTAGTGCCAGAAAAACCTTTTCTGTACTTTCTTCCATAAGCTTGAATTACTTTTAGCATTGACAAGTACTGTTTCCACACATTTGGTGTCACAGCTGTTCTCTTTTCTTAGGAGAAATCTTGACACAGGAACCTACTCCTTACAGGGTACTCCTTACATGTCCATGGAGTTCGTGATGATATGAATAGGCAAGGGTCTCCTGGATTTTTTTGCCAAATACTTCCTGGCAGTCTGTGTTGCTTGCTTACAGAAAACTAGCAGTTTTGCCTTATGCTAATATGTCTTTCCTACAGAAAGTATTCTGCCATGGTATTTATTCATTCAAAGAGGGAAAAATACTAATTCCTGAAAACTCCTGATGAACGCTAGTCCTGCCCCTTGGTAATGATGCTTGGTATCATTAGAGAGCCATGAATCACAGGCAATCTAATTGTGTCTCTGAACTGTTCCTCACATTCTTGAGAATGATACAGTCTCAGATCTGGGTTCCTCATGTGCACAAACATAACAATAATAAAAAAGTATCCCACTGAATTAAAGCCTAAAAATGCTGAATACAGAGGCTTTTTCTCTCAGCTTCTCAGTTTGGGCTCTGAACCATGCCTGGCAACAGCTCTCCACTTTTCTTACACTATATGCAACAGAAATGTATTTCAGGAGATGAGAAAAGGATCTCCTTTATAGAGGATTTTGGTTTGTTCTAAATCCATCTTCAGAAAGTTTAAAATTAATTATTAATTTAAAAATTAATTATTACTTAAATATAATTATTGATTATCTAAAACAGTTTCAAATTTGCTCAAAATGAACAGGTAGGATTTATTTACAGATCTGCAGAGAATGGGGTTATTAAGAGACTTTAGAAGCTGCAAGTATCAGTCTGAGACCACCACATTATACATTTCTTCCTGTTAGACTTCTTGTAAAGTCAAGTCTGAACCTCTCAGCTGCCTAGGTCTGCAAATCTCACCTCCATCAGACATGTTCTGTTAAAGTCCTGCTTACAATGAGTTTGTACAATTGCAAATACTGATGTACCATGACGTTGGTTTTGGCTGGGGTAGAGATCATTTCCTTCGGGCTGGTATGGGGCTGTGTTCTGGATTTGTGCTGAATACAGGTTAATAATAGAGAGATGGTTTTGTTACTGCTGAGCAGGGCTCACACAGAGCCAAGGTCTTTCCTGCTTTGCACACTGCCAGGCTGGCAAAGGGGCTTGAGGTACATGGAAGGCTGGGAGGAGACACAGCTGGGACAGGGATATTCCAGACTACATGACATTGTGCTCAGTATAAAAGGAGGCAGACAGGGGGATATTCAGATTGATGGAATTTGTCTTTCCAAGTAACTGCTCTGTGTGATGGGGCCCTACTCTCCTGGAGATGGCTGAACATTTGTCTGCCATGGGAAGCAGGTTCCTGTTTCAATTCCTTGTTTTACTTTCTTGCATGTGCAGCTTTTGCTTTTACTATGAACCTGTCTTTATCTCAACCCATGAGTTTTCCAGCTTTTACCCTTCAATCCCACCGGTGAGGGAGTGAGTGAGCAGCAGTGTGGGGCTTGGCTGCTGCCTGGGGTTAAACCACAACTACCCAGGCTGTTTCCCAAGTACATCCCATCAAAGCACAGCTCTGGCAGACTCCATACCATTAACAAGAAAGACAACGTGAACTTTTCTTTTGATTCCACAAATATTTTAAAAATCCCAATGCTCTAAGACTTGATGGCTCTAAGCAGCTCTCAATCTTGTTCCACCTCCCTGAGGTGATTCCACCTCTTGACCAAAATTATTCTGGAGCTCATAGAGAGGGAATTTGTTCCTATAAACCACCATCAAATCCCTCCACATTAAAAATAAATTTTACATAGGTTTATTGTATTTTATCACTGATGTGATATTGCCCAAGCTGGAATGATGTCCACATTGCTGAGAGATAAAGTAGCAATGGAAACAGGTATGGATGTAAAAGGAAAGCATTTTACTAAATTCTTACTAGTGCTAAGTCCTTCATAATGGGCTCAGACTGGTAGGTGAACTCTCTACCCCTCTGGTGGTTTCAGGACCACTCACATTTGGTCATTCTTCTGAAAAGTATTTCTAGAGAAAAAAGGCAGGCTTCCCACAAAAACAAACAAAAAATCTATGGGAAAAAATACCATCTCTTTCTCCTAATGTTTCCCTTGGTGGCAATTCTGCCATGATGACATGAATGAGACTAATTCAATTAAAAGTGGGACTTTTAATTTCTGTTGAAAGCATATAAATTTGGCTTTACTTAAGAGTCACAAGATTCTTCCAAAGCATAAAGTAAAATCTATAAAATGTCTTTTGTGTTGAGTGCACCGCTTAGAAATCCCTTTTATCTGATGCACATATATTATATTCTTTAAATAATTTATGATTATTTTATAAAATACTGAAAAAGAAACTATAGAAATGCACAAAATATAGAGGCACAAAATAAATTGCTAAATAAAATAATTTTATTGTACACATTTCAATACCTGCACAACACAAAATATCTGCAGTGTCTTTCATTGAAAGGCTGAATTCTGATACTTTCTGGGCAAGAATTCCATGATCTGAACCTAAAATGATCAAATTTGGTCCTAAAGATTTATGCCTTCCAGCAGCTCAGTGTTTGGATCTATATCCTTATACCCCCATCACATAATAAATGTAGAACAGGAAAGTTGAGCAACTTGCCAATAAAACAACAGTGGCAATTATGGGGTTAAACCTGTTGTTAACTCTCATAAATGGAGTTGATGCTGCCCTTCTACAAAATCTTGTTAAAACAAAATAAAAAGCCTTATGGAAACATCTGACAATTAATGGCTCAGTAGTATTTCAGAAACATGAACTGTAAATTTTTTCTCAGATAACTAGCCCCTGCTTTAGTAAAGTACACTTTAGTAAAGGTATACTCAATTTTAAGCAGTGGAAAATTTAAATGATTTCAAGTTTGCTTAAAATAAAATACTTTGTTGGTTTAGTCAGTTTTTCTTTTTGTTGTTGTAAAGAACTGTCCCAGCAATTCTCTAAAAGGTTATACGTAATTCAGAAGCTTCAGAAAATCTGGGCTTTCTTTATGAGCTTCTGCATATACATTTACAGTATTCAATCTTTTGCATATGTTAAGAAACAGTATGAGTATTAACAGAAAGAACCGCAAATTTATTTTTATTCCTTCAGCCAAGCCACAAATAAATGACTCTTGCAAACAAACCAAATACTATTTAGTAACGGCAATGTAAATGCCATGGACTTATTTTATTTGGATATAAAATATTAAAGTAAATGAGTATTTGCTGTGACACTCTTTTTATCATCTTGAAAAAAAAGCAAGTCTGAGAAAAAGTTTTCTTGCTATTCTTCAAGGAGCACTCAATCTGCTGTTCAAAGTTATTTAATAATTTGTCATAGAATAGTTAACTATAACCTTACAAATACTGTGTCAGCATGCTTCTTCCTATTGGGCAAACAACTTCAACATCTAATTTGTTTGTGTTATTGGTCTTACTAAATATTAGTCTTAGCAAGTCTGGTTTACACCACTGAAGTTAACTATGCCAACATTCTGATTTTGTTCTGAAGTATTCCACAACAAGCTGATATTATACAATACAAGCCCAAGAGCTAGCTGATCCAGTTTACTGAGTGTATACTTAGTGTATTTTGCTACTGATAAATCAATAAAACCACGTTGTAATCTACAAACTTCCATCTCTCTGAAGCAGCTATAAGTAAACTGTAAATGAACACACAGGTCAAAAACTGGGATGCTGTGATTATGTTGACTCTGAAAACATTTGACTTTCGTAGAATACATTTTAGTGTTTGAGAGAATGAAGTTTCAGCACTGCTTTTCTTTTCGTGAAAGGCTGAAGTGATAAATATTCAAATGACGATAAATATTTGTGTTTATATTGTAACTATCCATACTTTAGCAAAACAATATCTGCACTGCAATCCACAATGTACAGAGGTTAAGTAAAAGTAAACCGTGGCTACAAAAAGAAAATAAATACTTGACTTTGACTGTATGTGCAGTTTTGCATTCTTCGTCCATGTGAAACTCCCTGCAGCCAATGAATATCTTGGCTGTGCAAGGAATGCACAAAGGTATACCTGTCATTCCCCTTGACTGGGATTTTTTTGTCTTCAGTCTATTAAGTGCAGCACAGAGCATAATACTGGCACTGATCATAAACTGTCATGTGCTACAGACCTCACTACAATTTATGACACCAAAAACATCCAGGAGTAGAGCCCATAACCTACTCTGGCAATATCACCCATTGTAACTGCATGAGACTTTCAGTAGTGATACCACAACCTGCTTTATTAAGGGCAATTCCTTGCTTTTAGTGTCTTGCTCCAGGCTGCCCAGAAGTTCTCAAGCTACCATCTCTAAAACTAAGGCCACAAATTTCTTTCAAGCTGATAAGTATAACAGCAGTGGTACCAGTTCTCCTTTTCAAGACAAGCATGAAAAAGAATACTTTCAGTTAAAGCATTCAGCCAAGCTAAGGAAAATCTGGTTTCAACATACATCTGCCACTTCTCAAGGGAGCAGTACACACAAAGGTTTAAGACACTTCTACACTTTTCTTTCTGAAACTGTGAATTTCTACAGAAGAAACATATGAAATGCTATTAGACCTGAAAGTATGATTCTGTGGGTGGTGATCAAGAGTTCCCACATGGAAAACAGGACATGGAAGTTCTGATACTGGTTTTGTATTTACGTTCCAGAGGCATTGGATAAAACTGAGAAAAAGCCCTGTAGGTAAGTGCCAGAAACAAGTCTTGTTTCTCAGAGGTGAGCAGATTATTTGCTCCTCTCTGATCCAAGCAGCCTGCACTATTTTCTGCTACACAGTACTGCTTCAAAGTAAGGAACAGGGAACATCCATACCAGACCTGTGTGGCTAAAATGTCCCTCTGAAGTACAGGAGATCTGAATCAGGACCTCCAAGATGGAGAAAAAAACTCAGATCCATTTTGTCACACCCTGGATGAGAATCCCTGCTCCCAAACAGCTGCTTAGAAAACTAAGGTTGGGATGGGGGCAGATGCCAAGGACACTTTTGAAAGAAATGTCTGAGGTCAAACTGCTCTGCATGGATCCCTGGAACCAGTGTGCCCCACTCTGTCTCAGCATGAGCTCCTCCCTTTGGGTCTCCAGGGAATCCAGGTAGAAAAGACAAAAAGTCAATTGTTTTATAATTTTTTAGAAGTTTTTTGCTTATGCTCATCTAAGTCAGTCTATCCCAAGGACTTATCCAAATTGCTTCTTTGGGCTGAAGTTACCTGTATTAGTGGTACTGAGTTTTTAGGCACTCCCTCCATCACATCCTGCAAATTTACAGCTGGACTGCAACATGAAGTGCTCAATTAAAAAACTGATGTAATTCAATAAAGATAATATAATCCAATAAGGAAAATACATTTCATTCCAGCTTCCTGAAAGTTATATATTTCCTTTTGTGCAGTATGAATGTTAGCCTTACCAAGGGAAAAAAGATCTTCCTAGTGATACAGAAATGTGTGGCAGTAGCAGCCAGAGAATATGCCAATGATGACTGAATTTGTTCAGCTCACATTAGATTTGAATATTAGTTAAATATTTTATTTCCTTCAGACCCAGAAAATTGATTTCTGTCTATATGTTGAATTTCTCTGAGGCTGCATGTAACCTCATTGGCTTACTCAATTTTTTTTTTATTACAACAAACAGATATCTCTGCATGCCTGTTTAATTCATCATTTCACCACGCATATTAGTGCAGTCTGAGGGGAATTTTTCTGAGAGGAGTCACTGGTGTTAGAGCAGAATTCCAAGTATATAAAAAAATTCTGACCCTGCTATGTACTGCTTTCAGTTAGATCAAACATTTTTGACTTTTTTTCACACATTTTAATTAGTTGTATTTCCTCACTGACTAAAGCAGAGTACTCCAGCCTATTGCCCCTAAATCTGGTGCATTCACACTGCCTCTAATTGCTACTCTATGGTAATAATTTCATATGTGATATGAGTGACTGCTACCAGAATTTGTGTTTTGGACTTTCTCATGTCTAGTATGCCAAAAAAATTTGCATCAGTTCTGCAGAATTCTTCAGAGTATGTGGTAGTTTTGTGTGTCTGGGAATCTTCCATCTGGCTAGTGTGGGTTTCCTAAACACCATAAAACCCTGCCTGTGGAGATTGTGTATCTCTTATGGGCCCCATGGCACTTATAATCTCTTTTAATCATTGTATGAGGCAGCCAACACATCAGTCCTCATCAAGGAGTTCTTTCCATTTTGAATCCCCTTTAATAAGTTTTAATCCAATTCTGAAAATCCAGAACCTTTGCTAATTTGCACTGGTATCCTTGACTGCTACACAAATCACCTTCTTTTGCTTTCCAATTCCTTCCACACAAACTCTGATATCCATTGGCTCCTGTGGATTGCTAGAGCAAGTATAAGATTCTTTGCACCTTGCCCTCACTCACTTGTCTTTTAAATGTACCCACCAGCATCTGTTTCTCAGTAAACTACAGGTCATACCCTTAACTGGGACAAATGAATGCAACTTAGTGCGACAGAGCAAAGTCAATTTGCTGTAACTAAGAAACTAGCTCTGTATCTACATTCTTCAACAAGACACCAGGACTTACTTTACATTTCAAAACGCCAGCACTCGTTAAATTATTCCCCATATGATATTAAAAGATTACCATTCAAACTCAGCAGAATTTCACAGCAGTGGGCAGCTCAGTAGTTATCATTAAAAGGAAAACAATTTTTGACATGTGCTAAATTATTTACTGATAAAAATCAGTGAAACTATTAATATCTATGAAATTGTACTCCTAGACTCCTGTATTTAATGTTTTGATCTGCTATGCAACAGAGTACAATTTTGTAAGTAAAAAACAACAAAAAAGTGCAATATAGTTTTAATAGAAATGTCTCAACATCTAAATATAACATCTTAATAAAGTAAGAAATCAAATCATATTTATTGTTTTGAAAGAAAACAAAAGAAATATCTCTTTCAAATTTAAAATAAAGCCAGTTGAGTTCTCTAAGACTTGGTGGTTTCTCCAAAACAAACAGCTTTAAGACCCAGTGAATGTCCAACTTGTTTCTTTTGTGAAGTGCTTCTGCCTCCAATTTCTAATTAACTAGCTCTATTCTTTTCTACAACAAGTAGCTCAACGCATACAAGCTACAATGTATACTTCAGCTAAATATATGTAGGTATGATTTTAAAAGGGAGATAACTAGTTAACAACATTTGCATGTTGCAAAGAGGCTCAATTAGTATAATAATTCAGAAATCTTGCTTTTATCCTGTTCCCTGCATAGCTGCCCTGTACTGAATATAATCTGCACACTAAAGATATGTTTGCAGTTAAAAATCTCCAGAGACTTTAGACCCATACATAAAGATACTTATTTCACTCTTTTCTGAGACACTGACCTGTATCCTCATTTAAAAATGAACACCACATCTTTATGTTATTAAATCTTTGTTTTGATCTATTAGTATTCACCAAAGTGCCATTTTATACAACTGCACGCTGAATAGGCAAGGCTGGAGGTAACCATCTGCAGCTTTAGAGTCAGCGTTTGAATTGATGAAAAGAGCTTTGTGTTTTCATTGCCAAGTTTGATTCTTCCAGTCATTAGACATTCCCCTCAGATCCCATCAATGAAGCAAACTCCCTTACACCCATGTGTTAAATTCTCTTCTCCTCATGGTTTCCTTTGCCAGCTATACTCCAGAAAGACTACTGGGTCTTAGCCACATTCTTCTCACAGCTGTGTTAAAAAAGAGCATCAGAGCTTCTTCCCAAAATCCATATGTGTATCTGGTCAGTCCCCTGTCGGAGGGTCACCTCACATTGTGCTGTGATTATTCAAATATTCATCCTTGTTCTTGAACTGCATTGCTCTGATCATTCTGGGAAAGATTAGACCCTCCAGCCAGCACTGAAGAACGTGCTGGACATTGATGTGAAATGCACACAGCTCCTGCACTCAGAAGGCAGATTAGTTTTGCTTGCAGAAGAGGGGGACACTAACTACTTAATAAATGCTTGCTTCTTATTTCTTTATATTTTTCCTATTCTTTTCATCCATGTCAACTTATGATAATAACTGTTTGTTTTCATTATTTCCCAGATCAACTTATGTATCAGCATCAGCTAAAAAAATAAATGAACAAGTACAAAAGCAGAGAAACCATTTTCAAAAAGTCTGGAGGGAAATTCAGGACTAAACAAAGGGTGTATTCCAGTCATAATGAAATTTAGGTGGTCAAAAAAAAATCAGACTTTAAGGGGTAAAGCAAATGTTATTAAGGATAGAATTTAGTTCAGAAGACCACTTAGTTTTCTTATGTATTCAATCAACTGAAATATTTTATCCAAAGCTGTAACTCTCCTGACTTTCTCCCTAAAACAAATTAAAAAAAAATCAATGGAAAAGGTCTCTAATACACAATTAAGGACAAATGAAGCAATGACTTTTGGTGTAAATCACTTTTATATTAGGTTTATTCATAGTCAGAACTACCTCAACGAAGTACACAAGCAGGATTCTTCTCACCATTTATGCTTCTTTTCATACCTGTATATTTTAGCATTGCACTGTTACTTTGTGGATTTGTGTTTATTTTTAGAGGATTACATAGAAATTCTACCCACTCGCCCTCCTCTGCCACTTTACACAGCTACATGGCTATGCAAGTGTAGCTGTGTTCACATGCAGAGCTGCACTTTACTGAGCTAGAATCATTAAATTATGAGGAAAAAATAGAAGGCCACAAAAGACAAACTGCATTAAAATTCACTCCAGCTGCAAAGCTGTTGCAGAAAAATAGAACATTTCCTGGAAAAACCACATCAAAAGTGGCCTCAGCCTTTACTGATAATTGGCTAATATTGATTTGGTATTACATTATAACCTCCTCTGATCTTACTGACATCAGCAACCACTCCACAATCCCAGAGGTTCCAGCCGGAAGGACATTTTTAAAATGCCTCCCTTCCTCTGTTGGCAGAGTTATTAATTAATTCACAGGCTCTCCTAGCCACCTTCTCTAGGTCAGCCCTATTTCCCTGCTGGGACTGCACCAGCTGGCTCCTGACTTCTCAGGCAGGACAAACTTGCAGGGGGCCTGTGGTACTATACCAACATTCCTAGTGAATTCCGTGATCCTGTCCTAATTCTTTGTAACCATGAAATAGAAACATTAATTAAATCCAGAAAATTATAGTCATAGCTATTCCAGAGTACTGATTAAAAATATTATTGTGCAGATCACAATAGTCTATTGAATAAATACTAATTGCTTTGTGTGCACATACATCTATTTATTTACATAGACCACAGTTAAAATGTGAACTTGCTTTATAAAGAATAGCACTCTCTTAAAAGTCTGTCTTGATAGTGTCTCAAAATCAAAATAGATTCAAGCAAATGCAGCTAAATCTGTCTTGTCACTCTCTGAGCATCAATGTTTCTTGTTTTACACCAGCACCCCTGTTGGGATGGTGAATCATCTTTACAGGCAATTTTTCTCATACTGCAGCAAGTCAACGTGAGATGTTCACCCTCCTTCAGTATAAACAGATTTTTACTAAGTCTAAGTTCACTATAAGTAGATACCAAAACATCCCCTTCTGGTTCAAAGCTGCTGTTTCATGTGGGATAGGATCAAGAAATTTTTAGATGCTTTTTGTCCTGATGGAAAGCACAGGACTATTATTCTGACTTGGGTCTCACATTTAGAAAGCAAAAACTTCTGGTGGGTACACAAGTGGCTGACATGATGGAAATGCTGTGGAGAATTACAACTCTCTTTTAAGCTCTGCATATCATGCTGAATGCAAACACTGACATTTTTAAGAATATTAAAAAATTCTTTAGTGTTGCCAGAGAACAGATTAGCAAAGGCAGTNTATTTTATTATTTTATTTATTATTTTATTACAATGATGTTTTTTCTTAATGAAGGTCATAATAATTTCACTCTTCTGATTTGTAACTGTTGCTGTTTTACCGGGAAATATTG
>VWYI01009543.1:0-43209 GCA_013399455.1 Anthoscopus minutus
TTTAGCTAGTTCTAAACCCACAACAATGGAGAAGAAGAGAATCCTGCTGCAAGGATTTTGAGCTTTTTCCATTAGGCCTTTAGCAGGTGAATTCTATTGCTGCCTCCATTATTCAAAGGACTCAAAAGTAGCCATGCCTGACTGCCCTGGTCCCAGGTCTGACCCAGCAGCACAGCTCAAAGGTTTCTAATCCAAAAGGACCAAACAGGTCTTTGAACAAACCAGGCACGAGACAAAGGGAACTGCTGAACTGAACTAACCCAGCTCACAGCTGTCCAACTAAACAATTAATCCTGGGAATTAGTATAAAATATTGCAGGACTCGGTTCCCAGCCAGCCTGGAAGGCAGCTATGGTAAGGCTGGTATTTACTGTGAGGTCACTGTCTTTCTTAAGACCCCCATAATCACACAGTGAAAAAGAAAGAAGGAAGGAGACCTTGGCAGGCTGACAAAACCCAGGGTGCAAGGAAGGGCAAAGTGAGGAGCTGTGAGGTCTTGCAAAGTTTTGGTCTCTCCTTAAGTTTTCCTTCTAGCTGCTGTGAAATGTTGGCTGGCAGGATGAGGAAGTGTAGGCTAGATAGCTCAAGCCACAAGCCCTCTGGTGGGATAAAACATGCAAGGCAAAGGAAAGTGAGAATCAGGACTTGTGATTTTGAGCCCCATCCTTTAGGGTAAGAATGCCATTAAAGCAGAATATATCCTGCTGCATCCCATGTGACTACAAGCTTTTTGACTTTGGGTGAGACTTTAGCTTCCCCAGGCTACTGTAAAGTTGAGCTTTATAGTGGTAGCTGGCTGAACCCCCAGGATGAAGTGAGACTGTGACACAAAATTCTACATTGCCTCAGCAGCACCACTGAACCCTCTGCTGAAAGGGGAAAAACAGAGCTCTGTTGGCCAAGGAGCAAGTACAACACTTCCACTACAGTGGGATGAAATGCCTAGCATGGTCACATTCACTGGTCCCCCAATGACATAACCAGGGTGCAACAAAAGACATTATTTCCCAACAAAAATCAGCAGAAGCAGCAAGATATTTACCCATCCTGGCCTTATATTGAAACATATAGGGAGGACCAACAGAGACAGAAATTACAAGGTGACACTAAAGAGTTAATGAAAAGTTTGACTGGCCTGTAGGGAGATGGACAAAAAGTCGTCAGTTGTATCCCAAATCCTGCTCTTTTGGTAGAAAACAGAAGTGTTCTTTTAGTAATGCTGTTGTGATAAGCTTTTATTATATGAGAATATTACCACCAGTTACACTACTGCTACAGTTTGCAAAAGTTTCATTCTGCAGCAAGAGCAAGACACCCTACATAATGATTTTTGTTCCTCTTGTGTTTCCTCTTTGTTCCTGGCATTCATCTTGATGGACTTAGTAGAAAAAGAAAAACATTACATCCCTTCATCCACTGTTAAATTGCAGCATAAATCTCAGCATATGAAGCTCCCTGGAACTGCTAGGTTCTCTTATTACTGCTTAGACTGAAAGCAGAGCAAAACCACTTGGGCTGCACTCTTACAGCTTCCAGGTCCTACATCATAGTAAGATCTAAAACAGAGAGAGGGAGGGAGACAGAGAGAGAGCAAGCCAGCCATATGATCCTGCAGCTGAGAATGAATACATGAAAGGCAACATATCAAATGTTATTCTATTTAACCAAATTGCTTCCACCTCACTTGCAGCCACATGCTTTCTGCACCCAGCACAGTAAAGCCATGTTTTACAAAAAGTAAGTCAAGCCATCTTTGAATGGTTTTCCATCCCTCAATCTTCCCTCTTCTTCCAAACCTGAGTGCAGACTTTCGTACAGGAAAGCTAAAATGCAGTGTTGCCTAGCAACAGCCAGGGACTTTCCATGGCAGCTTCTCCTCATTCTCCCTCTGGAGACTTCCATGTCACAAGCCAACCACGAGATGCAGCAACTCATTAAATGCTATTTACACAGACACAAGGCAGAGCTAAAATAACATTTATTTGGCTACATGACTTGCAGTAGCCTAAAGCAGGGGAAATGGCCTATAAGAAAGGTGACATATTCAATTTAGTAATCCTGGGATCATTCCTAACTACTACACCAATGTGAAAGCACAGTTTTATTTCTTTGAGCTATTTTCTGGAAGTTATGACAATGAGCAGAGCAGAGATTTGTCAAAGTTCATAGAGGATATTAGTAGCAGAGTTGAGAATAAAACCATAAGGCATGGTTTCCAAAACTTTCTTCCACCTACAGAAAATTAAATGGAAGAAAAAGAGGCAGTGTCCCTATTTCAATTAAAAAGTCTTTCCTGCTGGTCTCCAACAGAACTGCTGGCATCAGAGCTGAAAAATACTTGGAAGCATTATTATTTGCAGGAAGGGAGGTTTATTTTGCTATCTACTGTGACTTCTGCTAAAAGGAGGAAATTACATGACTAGGGAAATGTTAAAGCCTTTTTGAGGACACAAAAGTTATGCCTCCCTGTAAAAGAAAAGCTGAATTGAAACACTTTAGGGTTAACCCTCAGAAAGCAGCAGAATCAGTTCAAGAACCTGCCCACCAATCTCGCCTCCTGCAGATAACCCAGAGACTCTCTCTGTTCTGAGCCCGGATTCAAAAGAAAGTTGCAGGGACTGGAAATAACAGTGTCACATATTCACCAAATGAAATGTGGTAATGAATCCCTGATCTGCCACACATGTGGCTTTGCTGCACATCACTGCCACATCAAAATACCACCAATTAGAACAGAGATGATCCACCAGCCCTGGAGCACAGCTCTCCAGTCTAGCCTTGCCTCAAGAAATATCTCCTGCTTAAGCAGCAGTGCTCCAAGTCCTCCAACACTGACTTGAGCCGTTCTGAACTAATGCAAAAGAAAATGGTGAATGCCTGCATTTGCTTATGCACAAAAGTTACCATAGAACTATTCTATACAAACTGCACCATCCAGATGACTATGATATATATTAACAATCAAAATACAGGCATTCTTAAGGCAAGATCATTCAAGGAATAGTGATATCCCCAAGATGAATGAATTTATGTCACACTGCCACAACAGTTCAAAATGAAGTATTTAAAACTGTCAATGCACAGTTTAAAGACGGGCATCACAACTTAATTTTCAAGTATTTAAGCATTTGAACAAACTCTTAAACCAGCATACAGCACAAAATATTTTACATTAATAGATATTAATAAATACTTTTCATCTTAAGTTTGCTTTTTATATACACATCTCTGGTTTTAGAATAGTTTCATTTTTACTACCTCCACAAGATAAAGCAACTCTTTTGTCCATTAGTGTTGTGGGGAAGGGGGCGTGTTAATTGCTATTATTTATTTAATCTTATTATCTGGTCACAGTTTTAAACTTAGGGGCCTGTCCAGAGTTGGATTCAGTTTAACTGCTATGGGTTTTCTTAGACTAGTTTCAAACCTATTTCAAGCAAGAGAGCACAGGAACTTGCAATTTCTCTACATAACTCATGATTTAATGACACACTTCATCAAATGCTACTGATATACAATCAACTTGTTACAATTAAGAATGTTGCAGGGATTTTCACTTGTTTAATGAAATATTTCAAAATTTAAAAAAAAAACCAAAACGGATTCAGTAACTGTACTTTAATTTGGCTCTTTGACTCAAAAATCAGACTTTCCAAAGAACATCACTCAGGCCAGAAGTCTGCCTTTCTTTAGTTTTGCTCATGACCCTCCACAGGACAAGTGCATTTAAAAGGTATGGACATTTCTGTTTCTTGTGGACATCTTAAGGCTCTTGACAGGATACAAAGTTTAAACAGTACAAATTTTCATAAAAAGCTTCCTTAGCTCCATAAATTTTAGCTGTTACTTAACCCTTACCTTATTACTGCCAAAAATTAATACTTGTTGTGGTTTAGGACAAATTTGGGAGGAAACCTCCAAATGGGGTCCCTCCAGGAAAAACAGATTCAAGCTGCCCCTCCCACAACTGGTTCGAGAAAAAGATTTCCTTGAAGGAAAGTGGAAAAAACACTTATTTAACACGCAAAATATCCACAAGCATAAAAAATTGAATAATATTAAACAATGAAACCTCTCGCTGTTCAAAGAGATGGCAAATCCAGGAAAGTCCTTGCTGTGAGGTGCAGCTGGGCTCGCTCAGTCCCTTCTCAGTCTCTCAGGCTCTGGAGAGTGCCGAGGCCCAGACCCTGGTGGGCCACAGGCGTGAGCTCCTGGGGTGTTCTGGGTTTCCAGTCCAGAGCAGGTTTGAACAGATCCAAGGAAAAAAACGAAAAGCCACAGTCTAGGGAACTTCCCTGCCCCAGCTAGCTAAAAACTAACTAAAAGCAAAGGAGAGCTCTATCCTGTTGTCTGTCTGTGCTACAGACAGATGTTTTACTTCTATGCTGCTAACCCTACCAGCCAGCTTCCCAGTTGTCCAGAGTCTTCCAGGAACAAGAAGGCAGACCAAGCTTGAATGTCTAGCACAGAAACAGCAAAACAGACCAATGATGTTACTTGTCAAAAAAAACCAAAACTAAACAAACTAAAAGAAGAACAGTACAGTGTGAGGAGAAATTGCATTCTAAGTCACAGCAGAGGGCTGATGACCAAGACCAGTGATGCAATGTGCAGAGAGAAAATTGCATCACAGCAAGGCAGAGAGGCAACTCCATGGCACATTAAACAGAGGACTGAAGGGGCCTCAATGAGATACATCTTGGGACAGTGAGGTGAAGTACTGGTGCAGAGGCATGTGAGCTCCAGCCCAATACCAATCCCATTACACACAGTGAGCCAGCCAGAGAAGCACAGCCCTATGGCCTTCCTCCCCTGGCAAGGCATTTCAGGGCAAAGAGCCTGCCCCATCTCCTTTCCTAACAGCCCTCAGAGACAGGTTTGGGCCAAGAGGAACAGCCTTCCCTGGCAGCCAACTGCTGATGAAAGCCTGTCCTCTACCCCAGCACTGCTGGGGTGGGGAGAGCTGCAGAGAGTTAAGGTGCAGGACAGGGGTGCATCTGCAGCGAAGTGGACGGATGAGGTCAGGGTGCTGCACAGAGTGATCATTGTGCAGCACACTGTGGCTGTAGGCTTCTGCTTGACTGGGTCCCACCTCTATGTGAGGTGGTCCCATGTGGCACCATGACAACACAGGGGCCACAGGGGTGGGAGGCCCACAGCTCCTACCCACTAGAGTGGAGAGGCACATGAAGGCAAACCAGCAGCAGCCTCATGCTACTGATGAAGCAGAACAATCTAGCAAGTTCCTTTTTAGAGCACAGACTGAATTAAAGGAGGAGGATTGGCTACCCCCAAAGGCAGTGCTTACACAGGTGAGATACGAAACCCCAGCACAGCCTCAGACACACTGCAGTAGCAAGGCTGATGCTTTCAATGTTTTCCCAACCCAACAGCTCTGTGCACCTTCAGGCTTAAACATCACAGCCCAGTGCCCTCTGCTTTAGCGAAATCCTCCACCCATGAGAACAGTGCTTCATGCCCACACAGCACAGCACCAGTGAGGAGGGCCACAGTTCCCTTTCACCAACACAGTGTTGAGTTTTCTACAAGGAGCAAAGCCAGGTCTGCCATCCCAATGAGTTTAGGAGAATAACAAGCAAAAAGACCAAAAAACAACATCAAACAAACAAACAAAACCAACAACAACAAAAAATTTTGTAGGTTGATTTTAGACTGTTTTTTAATTCCCTGGCACTGAGAAGTGCTGCTAGGACATGGGCATCACCTCTTAGCCCTGCAGTACAAAAACTGTACAGAAAAAAAAGTTAGTCACAGTCTCCTCCTTACTGCTTTTAAGCTGAAGCAACTCCAGCTGACACCAACCCCCATCCAGGCTCAGGCTCCCAGGCACACATGACTTAAATTGGCAGACAAACCAGGGAGCCAAGCTTTCCTAGCAGGCACCTGAGGGAACTTAGCATTTGCATCACCAGGGATGCCGTGTGCCAGGGGATAACTCATTGTCTGGGCCCAGGGGTGCAAAGCCACTGTCAGGTGCATTCATGTACCTTGCACAGACACAAGCTCTCTGCCCAGCCCCTGAAGCAGCACAACAACCAGAAGGCTATAGCTCAGCCATAGCTTTAAATTACAATTACCATCAGTCACAGTGTCCAGACTTCTCCATCAGAAGCTGAACAGCCTCACAGCACTTTAAAACACAGGCCAACACAAATTGTTTGGCCAACAGTCCCCTCCTACAAAAACAAACTGCAGTGTTCAAACACTAAGCTGTGATGATACTGTGGAACATCCTGAAAAGCCTCTTTTGAAAGTCATTTCTAGTTAATATTTAGTTGAATTAGTCATTCATGCTTTTTTCGCCACATTTATCTTCAGTCCATCTGAAGTTCCTTCAAAACATCAACACATTTGGTCTCTTAACGCTGTCCTAAAGGGCTCCCATCTCTACCAAGACGGGAGTCCCATTTATCCAGGCAGCACCTCTGCCAGCAAGGGCAAAAAATCCACAGCCTCCATATAGTGCAAACACCGACATCTTAGTGCATCTGAACAAGGAAGCAGAGGAAATGCTGATTATTAAGTGATCATTGAGAACAAATTCAAATTAAAAAAAATCCAGGCAAGGCCTTACAAAAAAAGATGTACTGCAAGGACTTGCACTCAGCAAACAGTAGATCGTGAAAACCAAAACAAAATAATTCTGTGGTCTCCAAAATCCTTTCCAACATGGTATCGTTAATCACCTTATTTTGTGCACTACTGGGAAGGGCTCAGCTATCACTGCTGAAGAGAAATGGATGAAAGCCTACAGCAAATACAGACTGGTGGAACAGCAAGTCAGTCTCACCAGTAACTCTTTAAATAAGCACAGTCCAGTTGCACCGCAGTCCAGAAAGGCGATGTGCAAGTGATCACTGCAGAGTGGCCAGTCTCTTGGGCCTGGTCAATGCCAGCTGCAGAAGAGAGTGAGCTGAATTCTGACCAGCAAGGTCTGCCACCTGGTAGAACATCTGAATCCCCACTATGCCCAAGGCCCAGAGAACAGATTACAGGCTGCTCTTGGAAGTTTTCCCTGCATATCACACTAGAGCCACAGCCAATGTAAACACAGCTACCTACTCACACAGCTGTGGTCTAAGCAAACAGACTGTCTGCCTGTCTGTAGGTGACTCTGGTTTTGTACTGCTCCTCTGTCTCCTTTGTGGTATACAGTTTCCAGAGATACTCTGGACCTGTACAGAAGCCCTGTCCCTTTAAAAACAGATAAAACAGGCCGTATTTGTCCTGGCAGTTTTACCACTAGCCCTTCAACTGGAATTTGGGGATGGAGGAAGTAAACACTCTCTATGGAGCATCTCTGGCTCAGCAGCTGCTTTTCCTGCTGGTATGGTAGAGTCATCAAAGCTACCCAAGTTCAAATGGTGGGCTTGCCCCTCCTGCTCACTGTGAAAGGAGGAGGGGTGCAAAGGGACTGGGGGGTCTAGTTTCACAGCTGGAAGGCATGGTAGCAGCTCCTTAGAAAAAGTTTCAAAGCTTTTAATTAAGGCAGCCAGCGTGACTGTTTCCTCCCTTCTTTCCTGGCCTTGATTCCAAAGTTGTCCACAGCGAATGTCCAGTCTAGTCTAACATATCATCTGATGTCTCTATAGTTTATCTCACTTCTAACAGTGGCCTTGGCTCAGACATGACTCCAAAGCTCTTCCTCCTCACAGATTTTCGCTTATGGCAGAGCTAGGGCAGAAGGCACACTGCCTCCTGCAGCTTTATTGCATTCCCCTCACCCCTGCTGCTGCAGCACATGGGAGATGGCAGCGCTGGGGGCTTGAAACAAGCAGTCCCAGACTCTTCAGCCTTTGCTGTTTAAATGCTGTCCCCAAGTGCCCTGAGAAGGGTTAAGGCGTCAGCACAAGTCAGGCAATAGAGTAAACACAGTTCCCCTTTAAGCAGGGAGATACAGAGAGAACTCTGAAAAATCACACAGCTGTATACCTTGGTAAAGAAGAAAAATACTAAAATCACTGAAAGGTATCAACTCTTGTAAGTTCTTGCAGGGACACGGAGAGGAAGAGTATCCGTGGATGGCTGCTCCAAACCCAGAGAACGCAGGGATAAAGATGTGTGACTTCACACTATCCTTGGGTAACTGAAAAAACTACAAGACATTCCAAATGCTCTATGCATGCCACAGGGCTTCATGCACACCAGCCACAAAGTGAACAGCCAAGCACATGGAACACCAGATTTCCAGAAGAGACTGCATGCTCACACAGGTTTGCTAGGTGAAAGGATAGATGTGTGTGTGGATGGCAAAAGGAAAAAATAGGCCAAAACAACCAGCTCCAAATGGTTTCAAGTCTAGATTTAAAGCAAATTTCTTCTTGGTTTTGACAAAACTAGAACATTTTAGATGTTGATATGAAGTATTTATGTTTAAAAGTAAAAATTTTTAGACTTAAATGCTTGTCTGTCAGTCCAAAATCCTGCCCTAAAGTTAGCACAAGCAACTTTTTAGGAGGTATAAAACCCACACAAGATCTACCTAACCCACCACAGAAAATACCCAGTGGAGATTGGTGAGTTTCTCTGAGGAGAACCTGGAATATATACCTTTTAATCAGATTTTTAGCCAGAGGATTTGTCTTAGTGGAGCTTCTCAAAAATAGGGCAATATGAGATATACTCATTGCACTAAATGAAGAAAGGATTTGTCAGTGGCTTGGATCTTCACAATAGGCACCTCAAAAGTTGGCTCCTAATTGCCTCCCATGCTCTTCCAGCTGAGTGCAAAGGACATTACCCTGTGGGAGCCCTTGCCCTGGGTTCATCGCATGGTACTGAGGGGACTCACAAGTGAAACTTTCAGCAGAAAGCACATAAGGTCACATGTTCAGATGAGAACTTGGATTCATGGACAGCAACGTGGAAAGCCAAAACAAGCCTGTCTTAAAGAAGCAAACATCCCAAGCCATGGGGCTTGCTCAGGCTCTGAACGCACGGCAACAGAGTCCCTCTCCTTCTTCTTTCAAGACACACACACGTATCATGTCTACACTGCCCTGCAAAATATTTGAGCATATTCTCCTTTTACATGACTGTGTCTGTTTGGGAAATCTCATGTGTTTGCATGAGCACATGAAAATAAAAAAATACTACATTGGAAATTGGAGACCAGAAGACGATTAACAAACCTGAGATACCATTTTTGCCCACAAATAGACATCCATGAAGTGGGAGTATTACAACACTAATCACCACAGAGAGTAATGATGACATGAGTCAACTGTTCCCACATTCCCCATGCAATCACCTACTTGTCCCCCTGCTCGTCTTCCCCAGTGAACCTCACTTACACGTTAGCGACATGGGGACATGCTGAAGCAGCTAGCCAGCTAATAGAACAAAGGCCTCTTACTCCAGAGAGCTAATCCATTTATGTAGAACGTAACTAATGACTGCACTTGGAGATTGTTCTCCCATGTCCACATGCTCATCCCCTGCCCACATGTGCCTCATAGCACAACACTGCACAGTGCACAGAGTCTTGCTCAAGCAGCACTTGAGTGTTGAAACTCAGAACTTGTGATAGGGTTCAACCTAACAACTTTGAAAAGGGCTGGCCTAGGCTGGTACCGTTGTGAACAGCTTGCTAATATTTCAGAGGAGCCAGTATCTCCTGCCTGGTGCACTGTCCTTCCTCTTAAGTAGGCATATGGTTTCCTTCAGTCCTGCTGATCAGCACTTGGAGATTCTGATACCATTTAGCATCCCTTTGTTCACATCCTCACAGGTGCACATGGCTTCAAATGGTGCAAAGCTGGTCCAGGGAAGCATCCCAATTGCAAAAAACAGTACAATCAATTCACCAATCAGTGTTTCTCCCTGGACATTCCAATGAGCTTAGTGAACTTCAGCATCTCTTTTTGTCCATGGTACCAGCATGGTTTGCATATTACTCCTGCCAACTTTTTGAAACTCCCTTGTGTGACGGCAGTGAAGCACCATTGGAGCCAGAAGCAGATAACTGCCCTTCTAATAGGTGTTAGCAGAGCACAGCAACCCTCAGAGCTGTGCATGAAATATCTGTTGGAGAACTTCTGCCCTCAAGAATGCCACTCCATTATCTGCATCATGATCCACTTTCCAAGTAGTTGGAAATAAACATCAACTCAATAGCTTGCAAGTTCCATAACAGAGCCTGTATAACACACGTCAGTGTTCATAACACACGCATAATTTTTAATGTACAAATCATATCAGTGTTTCCTTCTTTCAGCTCAGGATTTTGGTCCATCTCACGCTTAGGAAATGGTCACGCCCTAGGACCAAGAGGGCTTCTTCACTCACCACACTGCAGAAGGGCAAAAGTTCAGATTAAGTCATTAAAAAGAGACCAAAATGTCTGAAGGCAAAGTTCATTACAATCCTCTGTGCAGAGAAAGGCTGATAACAAAACCAAATGTTTATACCCATTTATATGAATAGTTTTGAGGGTGTTTGAATGATTTGGATGCTTGCATCTGGAAAGCAAGTGAACCAGTGCCTCAGCTCTGTACAGAGTTGCACACAGTGGACTGAGCAACATAGGCAAGTCTCACAATTGCTGCATTAGTTACAGCTGCTGTCTACCTCTAACCCCACCAACAGCCTCATCATGAGACAGCAGTCTGGCTTTTTTTCAGCTTCTTGTGGTTTACTGTTTCACTCAGCTCTAGAGAGAGTCCATAGGCTGTTTAGCACAGCTACCCCTAGGAAGAGTCTGCAAAATGCAAACGGGACAAACTAGCACAGCAAAAATGCCATTCACACTTTCTGTTGCAGTTAGGCTTAAATAGAACACTGGTGTACTGCGAAAGAAAAGAGACAAGAACGCTGAAATAGTTGTACTATAAATCTTTCTGCTCAGAAAATATTTTCCAAGAGCACCACTTTCAGTGCTCATAATTGCACTTATTCTGCTAACAATAATTAGAAACTAATAGGGTTGATTATGTTATTCAGAGGACTACAAGAAATTATATTAAATTGAAAATTAGTTAAGAGCTATTGGATGGCACTCCAAACTCAGTACTTCAAAGAAAATAAACATACCGTGAACTTGCTGTGCTATTTCCACCAGAGCTCTGAACAAATTACTGCAGCTTAGATTAAGACTCACTTTAAAGCATGATCAGTATACAGTATGACAGCATCATCATCCAGTCAGGTATACTATGTTCTTGTGCGAGGTTTTCCTGTCTTTCCAGCACATAGAGAAAACAGTAGCAGTAACAAACTTTACAAAACAAACTCCGAGCATTCCCTGACCTATGGTGGTTCTCCCAGCTGCAAACCACATCACTTGAAACATAACAAGGAACAGGTTTACAGAAGTGAGAAATATCAGACATCTCACTAGCTTTATTTTAAAGATATTTCTACCTATACTAGGAATTATACAGACCTCCTAGATTTGAAATTTGGAAAATTAGTTTTTAAAAACTGTTCCTTGTTTCTTAATTATCATATATCCACAGATCATCATGACAGAGCCTATAGGATTGTTTGATGAGCCTCTGAAGTCACAGGAAAGATAGGGAGATTCTAAAGCCTCCACTTTTTATTTTGTTTATGCTGTCTATAAGATTGCAAAGTAACTTCCAAAGCACTTTAGGGTTTTATCCTTTGTACAGTGAATCAACCTGTTTTTTCCATAAAAAAATGCATGAAGCTGAAATTACAGCTTGCAAGCATATGCCAGGATTTTAAAGGACAAGCTTTTTTTTTAATTAAAAATACAGCTTTTCCTAGTATAGACATGACCACAGATTTCATTTACATTAAGTTCCCAAATCATTAGACAAAGCTCAGTTTTGCAAATTCATTTCTATCAAAACTGCTTTGCATAAGCAGTTGAAGTCCAGCAGGAAACCAAAGATTGTTTGCAATGAGGAAAACCAGCAAGTTTCATAGGGTTTCTCTTAAGTGTCTTCATTTGTATTTTATTTTCAATTTACCTGTGGCCTCCAAGACACCTATGTTTTGGAAATCTTTAATTTAGAAAAAGCATTGTTACGTGGTTTTTTGGCTTGAAGAGGGAAAGTTTGTCTCTCCATTATTGGTCACCATTTCTTCAAAACAAATTGCAGTTCAACAAGAAGTGTACCTGGGCTCATAGCTCTGGAAGTGGGCAGGGAGTTTTTCAAGGGAATCTGCTCCGGTTTAACTCAGTCTCCATCTACATGAGAAGTTGATGCCTCTCTTCAGTGCCTCCTCCTGAGATGAGCTGTGGACCAATGCCCAAAACTCCCATTGACATTAATAGGCTGAAAGAAAGCACGAGCAGAGCCCAGCAGCGCACTTCTCTTGTGAGCCAACAGTTGAGAGGTTACTCAGTGCTAAAGCAGAAAAACAGAGCTAAACCCCAGGCCGCGCCAAGGACAGACGTGTTGTTGACAGCCAGGCTGACTATTCTAGCACTCCAAAGCTTGTCTCAAATAAAGCATTTCCTAAAGTGTTTACTCTAGTCATGGACTCAGCCTTAAAAGATCAGCCAGCTTCTGTCTATTGAGCAGTTAGTGGCTGCTGGGTTTTCAAGACTCAGACATGCCCTGGACATGCTGCTTGCTCTCCATGTTTGGTGACAAACTGGAGCACAAACACCCAGCATTAATAGTTAACCAGCACCATCACATGACTGCCTTGTTCCTGCTGCTACCAAACTCACACTACCACCCCTCTCCTTCCTTCTCACTCATGGGCAGTGCCCCATGGGAGATGGCAGAGTGCAAAGTACATCTATGCCACCTCTCAGACACCAGTGCCAAGTGATGCTGGGCAAGGAAGGTATTCTGCTTCACAGATACAGAGCTAAGCAATGCCAGGGAAAAGCTAAGGAAAATCAAGGTCTTATTTTCCATTCCTTGCTACCATCTCTTCTCTATAGCGCTTTGAACAAGTCTATAACCATCTGAGTTCTAAGCAATAGCAGCCTCTGTTATCTTGTGGCTGCTGAATTCTAAGGGAACTCAATGCTTAGTGGTAGTTAAGTAGAAACAAAGAGGAAAAAAGAAACCCTAATCTAGCTCTACTGCTTATTTCAGTTTCTTAAGCTATGCTACACAATCAGAAAAGCAAGCAGAAAACTGCCACCATCAGATGCCCTCTGGACTATATGAGGAATAACTAGATTGGTTCTAAATAGCCATTCACCCTTTCCAGTTGTCTCAAGCCTCTTTACTGGCCCTCCAAAGAACTAAACTGCAAGGCTCTCTCCTTTTCAGAGGTTGCTACCACAAGCAAAAGATGAAACTTATTATGCCTGTAGAGAGATCCATTCATCTGCAGACCAAATACAACTTGGTCAGTGACAGCAAATGGTGACCTGAAGACTCCTTCTCTCCCCAGGCAAGGATTAGATATTTGTATCACAATGAGCCACATCCTGAAGGAGGAGTGGGCAGGAAGAGGTATCTGGCCAACTCAACAACTACACTGGGACCCAACCCAGGCAGTCCGTCTAGTCCATACACATCAAGGCTGAGAAAGGTGAGGACAACCCAGACCTATTGCAGAAGAGGAGAGCACTGTAGAGAAAGCCCTGACCTTCACTTCTAAGCAGCATCTCCAAGCTGGTGTTTTCAAAAAATATACACAGCAAAACTTTCTTAATCTGTCAGGTTCTTGAGATCACATGGGCTGAACTCAGGGACTGGGAAACAACATGTCAACATTATCCTCCTGCACAGTACTGTGTCAAAACAAGAAAGAAAATATCTTTCAGAAAACCTTATTTGAAAAGGATCTGCAGAAGTCAAAACACAAGAGGTAGAACAGTGATATGCTGCAGAATAGCCACCATTGGAGATCTAATCCAGCACCCACTCTGTGACTGCTGCTTACTCCACATCCAATCACATTTTAACCAGTTGTGTTGCTGCAGTTAGGAGTTCTCAGTATTGCTGAGTGATGTTTTCTGTGGACAGCTGGCAGCCCACCATAAAACATGACCAGTAGATATGGGAGACAGGGCTTTTCCTTCTATTAGTTCAGTAGGAATTACTCTGTATGTGCTTTGAGAGCAAAATGCTAGAGGTCAAAACCCCAACTTTGTCCATTCACCTGCATAGCTTCTGGCAAACACTTTCAGGTGGAAGTGCTTTACCTCCTCCCCAATTAGCTCCTCCCAGGCCTACCCAACCATAAGAGTCAAACCAAGAGTTCAAATCCTACACAGCATCACTCATTCTCCCCATGTCACATCCCAAAGCCACATGCCAGTGGTACCCATATGCCCATTTGATCTCATCTGTTTGGATTGCATCCAAAGACTCAAGTCTAGTCTAAGATCTTCTTACCAGGCTTTAGAGCTTTGAGGGAAAAAAAGGAAGGACAGCAGGGTTGGGAAGGTAGCCAGCAAGCCCAGCAATCTAAATTATAAGCCCTTGGCTTTAACCTCAGGCTCACAGTTTTCTGCCACTAGTGCTAGGTGCTATTATTATCCTTTGGGAATCTTACAAAAATACTTTCTCTAGGCTTTGTTTCCACCATTCTTAACCTTCCTATTTCACAGATCTCTACTGCCTTTTAAACTTCAGCCATATCAAACTTCCTTCCCTCATCTTCCTTTTGCTCAACCAAGCTCTCTGGTGCTCTCCAAATGACCCTGACCAACCTAATCCCTGGTCTCTTTCATGATTTACAGCAGCACCTCAAGGAACCACATTTCAGACATCTCAGCATATATTCTAGCTACCGGCTCACCCTCCCTTGGTAGTCCAGATGGATATATTCACCAGCATGCAAGCTTCCAGGAAAAGGCAGCAAAATTACACAGCCACATATCCCAGGAAAAAGAGACCGATAAGTATTTCCAGACAGTAGCTCATTTGTCCATCTCCCTCTTGAACTGTTACCCCTTTGCACATGTTGCCAGAACAAAACATGCACTGAGACAAAACAAGGAAAACACCAAGGGAAAAGAACAGAAACATCTGGCTTTAGAAATGGACAACACATTCTGTGCCAGGGCTCACACAACAGTGGAAGAGGTGTAAAGAGAGGTGTGTGCTCAGAATGGAAGTCTGCTAGCAGCACACTGAAAGGTGAACACAGTATCAACAGATTCCATGGGGCAAGGCAAAAATGGACTTGCACTAAAATTAATTCTGTATTTCAACAATGCACAGAGAACACAGATCCTCATGGAGAAACTGTCGACATACACGCTGTATAACTTCCAGAGGGCCTTTGCAACCTCAGCCATTCTGTGAGAATGCTTTAATCTCTGGTACACTGGTTGATGCTGCAAGTTTAGGAATAGGACTAGATTATCCTGCCTGCCTTGCCTTTGGCATTTACAAGGTGGTGGCAAGATGAACCTTACCATCAAAGACAAGAAGACATAGTCAACTTACTTGCCTCTTTCAGGACAAAATCATTAAGCTTTCTAAGAAGCAGCTAGGCCAAATTCTACATGGGTTACTGCTCTCCTGCATTCCAATTCATCCACCTGCAGCTGCACACAGGCACTTCCTTATGTTTTTCCGTGAATTAGATAATCATTCAGGGAACACATATGAAACAGAGACACAGGATATCTGCTGCCTGGCAGAGTCATAATCACCTCTCTGTGGCTAGGTGGAGTTTCTCATGCTTTCCCCTGCTACTGAGTCTCTCACCATCTCCCAGACAGCACATTTTCTCCCCATCCTCCCTCTCTCCACCTCTGTCAGACTATCAATGTCTTTTGTCAGTAAACTGAACATCAGCTGGCTGGCACCAAGCCAGTCTTTACAACAAAGATCAATCCACAGGAGAACATCTCAGCTCCTCCAAAGATGCAAAGAAAAAGACACCTGTAGCATACCCCCATCTCCCACTCATATGGTACATGTCTAGAGTCCCAGAGCCTCCCACCATTGAACTACATCCTCACAGGCAAGAAGACCAGACAATGTTATCAATCATGTTTAGCCCCAAATTTCCTCATGCTAGGACTGCCTTGCAGCAAACACACATATAATTTGTTTGTTGGCCACTTCAGTGCCAAACACTGTCAGGGTTGAGATAGACAGGCATTTCTGCAATGAATAAACAGCTGCTGCAGTATATTTCTGGGGGTGAAAAATTAAAGCAAAATTGCAGGAGGTTACCAGAAGCAGAATTTCTCATTCTGTACTGATGCAATCAGTTTCTGCAACACTTTCTTTACTATCTTGCTTCAACAAGCCCACAAAGAACTGCTATGGCCCAACTTCCCACACCTGACAGACAAGTTCTGGCACTGGGCCCCTTAAGAACTGGTGTAAGCCATTATGCTCAGCACAGGCCCCTGAACTCCTCACTCACTCTGGAGAGTAAGGCCCAAAGCAGAGACTGTGCTGAAACTACCACCAGCACCAGCAGTAGATTTTCCGTCACCCTCTCTCCCCAGAGAGAAGCTCAGATGGGCAAACAGATGGTAACAATTCTCAGGAACTGAAAAGGCCCAGATTCAAATGGGAGGTCAGGAGGTGAAAAGGACTCACTAGCTCACACGTGGAAGCTATTTGTCAAGTCCTGGAGAGCCAGGCAAGGGCAAAACCCAGCTGTGCTAAGGATATGGAAATCTCACCCTGGAACCATTAGCAGCCCAAAGTTCAGACCCCAATGCACCAGCATCACACCCTGGGTCCTTGGTCACATGTGGCGAGTGCTGTTCTGTAGCCTCTGTGCAACCAGTAACGACTCAAAGGAAGTTTTCAGTTCTGATCACCCCAATCAAACAATGCTCAATCCAACCAAAATGCTAGTATTGAAACATACAGCTGAAGGAAGATGGTCTTGATATTACACAGTTAAGCCCAAATCAAGACTCTCATCAGGCACTATACCCAACCCATTCCAGTATCAAGTCAAGATGAAGATCCACTCATCTGTCTTGCACTGAAACTAGTCACCCACCAAAGGGGCTGCAGAGCCTGTGATGAACAATCCAAATGTTGGCATAGGATGCATTTTTCTCTTCTGATAGCTTTTTTCATCGTAGCATCTCAGTGAATTTCAAAGAATGCACTAAGCCTCCAAAAGAAAATGGTATTGACAGCGTAGAGGAAGCCAAGTGAAGAACAGCTGAGATTACTTGGCTTGTTCAGCCTGAAGAAGAGGAGACTGAAAGGACGCCTCATTGCTGTCCAGAACTTCCTTATGAGGAGAAGCAGAGGGGCAGGCTCTGCTCTCTTCTCTATGGTGACCAGTGACAGGACCCAAGGAAATGGCCTGAAGCTGTGTCAGGGGAAGTTCGGGTTGGATATAAGAAAAGGTTCTTCATCCAGAGGGTAGCTGGGCACTGTAAGAGGCTCCCCAGGTTAGTGGTCGTAGCACCAACCCTGCCAAAGTTCAAAAAGCATTTGGACAATGGTCTCAAGCACTGGGTATGATTCTTGGGGCTGTCCTGTGCACAGCCTGGAGATGCACTTGTGGGTCATTTCCAACTCAAGGTATTCTATGAATTTCTGATTCTGTCTATTCATACAAGCATGCAAACCATGGCAGAAAGCTTTAAGCAAGTCATGAAACCTATCTAAGCACTTTACAGCATATCTGGAAATATACCCATGTAGTCACACTCTGTCTTGTACTTCAAAATTACACTTTCCATATATAGCCACCTACCCACAAAAATAATTTGGACTGTTTGTTGTACCACTCCAAAGCTGCTCTCCCTCCTAGAGATCTCTCTCTCCCTGCAAATGCTACACTCTGACTTCATAAATTTCTGTAAGTAGATTTCAAAGTTGCTACTGGCAGTCCCACTGAATAGCACAGGAGAATCCTTTACTTCCTCTCTGTTTACACAACATGCCAAGACCAGTTAATCCCCTGGGAATGATCTCAGCAGCTCCAAATAGTCTTTGTGACATCCTGGACTTCCTTACACCTCAGGTGAACCTGGTGTCTTCACCTTGAAACAAAGGATGCACTGAACTCTGCACTCCTTGACCTTGTTCTCTCAGCACTGTCAAACATTCTAAAGTGGCAGCAGCCGTGCAGGGTGGCAGCAGGCTTCATTAAACAGCAAGTGGTTGGCAGCAGGGCCTGCATGAAACAATGTGTTTGTCCAGGGACCATGATCAAGTGGTGCTGGGAGAGGGCATTCACTGCAGCGATGCAAGTGCACAAGTCAGGGCATTTCTGCCCAATTAAGGGAAAAACTAGAAGCCTTCTGAGCTAATTTTCTATTCCTTTGAAGAAGTGAAGAAAAGCATGCATTGAAATAGCCTCATATTATACTATTATATTGTATTATAGTATTATTATTGAAATATCCTCACCTGGCCTCAACAGGGAGACACTGGGTGGCCAGCTGACCAGCCAAGGTGGGAAATACATCTACCAACAGTCCAAACTCTGAAACCCAAGAGGGCTGAATTACCACACCCTGTGAAGCTGGAAAGGCATAGCCTGACATCTAACCAAAACAGAGCTTTTCAAGCCTGCTCTTGGTACAGCCTTCCCTGCTGCTGGAGGCTGAACTGAAAGGCATGGATGATGGAGATTTCAATCCATTCACAGGCCAAGGAAGGACAGCTATTCCCTAACTTCTTAAAAGCACTCTGCCCCCAACCCATTTGTCTCCCAAATTTGGTCCTCTTTTTTACCAAAAGGCACCAAATCATTGGAATACAGGGAGACTTTTGGACATAATTTGCAACTGATCCAGGAAACAAAATCTTCTTAAACTCCCAACACAGAGCCAGACTACACTACAACTCTCTAGACCAATATTCCATCACCATCCAACACAAACAAAATTTGATGAAAAGCACTTGGCATCTCCTCATCCACCCTTAAATTACCCTTCACACCCCCAAAGTGTCTTCTTATAACACATTTGCTTCAGGCCCAAATTCATCCTGCCTGATACTCTTTATCATCTGCACAGAGCTTCAGGAATGGGAAATAAGGCTCAAGGATAAGAGTGAAAGCCACATATGCTGCTCAAAAAAAAGTCTAGCTGATAAACTTTTCAGCTGCGTTCTCATGGGCAAGCACATCATAGCAAGTGTAAGAATCACAAAGCAAGAATAGCTTGATATTCAGAGCCCAGATGAAGCCTTAGAGTAGCCTCTCAAATATTAACATTCCTCATATGCATTGTTTACCTAAGACACACATGATGCCACACCCTACCTAGGCAGTTAATAAGAGCCATTTTTGTTAGAAAATGGAAACAGATCAAAAAACAAACACCCTGGTCCCATTTTAGAAGTGGGAAATGGAGGTCCTGAACTATTTTCATTGGAGAAATAAGTACAGGTAGCAAGCAAAGACTCATCATAAAGCTTCAAGGTGTTACTGGCTGAAAGTTAACCAATTAAAATTATAAAAATAATAAAAATGACCCAATACAATATTCAGGCTGCATCTCACTTCGCATGTGTGTGTCGTGTCATGTTGTGCCCTCAGTATACTTTCTTTCAAATTAAATCCACCAGCTCACTATCCTTTCTTTATAACACGGATACAACCATGGAATGGTAATGAAATCCATAGTAAAAATGTTATTTAAAAAAAATCACTGCTACCTCCACTTCAGGTTTCAACTTCTTTTGCAAAAATCTTTGCTACAATTAATCCAGAAGTGTAGAGAGCAAGTGGACAAGGAAGCCAATTATTCTCACAAGGTTTCCCTAGAAAAAAACAACAGTTTGGGAAGCTTGTTTAAATTAGCCCCTAACCTTCATCAATACACTCCTAAATATAGTGCTGAAAGGAGCTTAAGGGAGAGCAGGCAGATGCTATGCCTGGGATCCAAATCAGAGAAATCACCGGGGCCAAAAGAAATGTTTCCCCATTTACTCATATGCACGCTGAAAAAATAGAAGGCTGGGCAAAAGCTTAGCAGCTTTCTTCTTCTCTCATAAGGATGTGAGACTAATTAGTCTGTCAGTATCAGTAGAAGATTTGGGTGATGTGAAATGCAAGACTGGGCCTTTTGAATGTTCCGTGAGCAGAAACTTGGCTAGAAGGTTGAAAAGGGGGTGAGGAAAACGGTACTGAAAACACAAGCCTCTGCATTATGTATTCATGGGACGTACCCTGCCAACAGGACTGAGAAAAACCAACAATATAACAGGAAAATAGAAATCTCACTTTTAGAGATCTTAGGAAAAAAATACATAGTAATTTGTTTTAGTGGGTCCATCTTACATGCTTAAAGTGTTGCAAGAAAGGTTAAAACTAGTACATCCAACCAGCCAGAGGCAGTGAAATTATTTCCTAATGAAATTTAGAACTGAATATAATTGCTTTTAACTTAATGCAATGTACTAAGGCCAGCAGATGTCTCCAGTTATTCTTTTAAACTGACACTACACCAGTGCAAATAGTAAAACAAATAATGAAGAGATGTGAAACTCTACAGCAAGGCCTTTTGAAAGAGAAGCATCAGATGGGAACTGCACAAGACAATCTGCCCCATTTCCCAGGCTCTGCAGAGACAAGGCAAACTTCTAGCATTTCCACACTTCACTCCCAGGCCCAACTAAAGTCCTGCAAAATCAAGAGTAACTGCATCAAGAGTAAACTGTAAGCAGTTTGTAAAGTGTTAAGAAGGTAAAAAGTACTCTTTTACATCCGTATAAAACTCCTAGGAGGCATAAAGAGATCTAGGCCCAAGGAGGTTAACAAGTGTGGAAATTCCTATCATCATCAAGTCAACTATCACTTTCACCAAGGGCTCTTTTTAAACATCCTAAACAATTAATTTATTTTGGAGTAAGTGATACAGGTCAGATCATGGAAATGGTAACTTGATGAAAATAAATTCCAGTGATTTTGTTCCTGTGCCATGCAATGAACTGGACAGCACAAGTGCTGCCGTCCTCATGGGGTAACAAGAGAACAGCCCAACTGTAGAAGGAACCACCCAAGAAGCAGTGCCTTTACCTCTCAGGGGAGGTATCTACAGTTACCCCAATTTATCCTAGATAGACAGCAGAAGTACCCTGAAGGTATGCACCTGAAGACATGACCACAAGAAGCAACCCTATGAATTTACTGATCCTTGCCTCAATAACCCTTTTCTGTCCTGGCTTACCACACCTTTTTTTCAAGTAATGCTGCTTTCCTCACTTGAAGTTCTGCCTTACCTGCTGCATTTTTTCCAGGTCAAGGCTGGGCCTGCTGACCTTATCCCCGTATCCTTGTCGATGTCTCTTACAAGGCATGACTTGCTCAAGGCGCCCCCCACCGCTTGTGAAGATTAAAGGTCCCGAGGCCGGGCTCCGCACCAGGGGCTGGAGTCTCTCGGGAGGGGAGGCACTGAACAGTACTGGACTTGGGCTGGCATGGAGGCTATCGCCCTGCTCTGCCACAGGCCGGAAGGACATTGCACACAAGTTCTTCACTTCTTCATCACTGGAGGAGGAGGTGTTGCCATCGCTGCAGCAGGTGAGCCGGCTGACTTGGGACCACTTCCGCTTCTCCGCAGCAAACTCTTTGTTGATGCGCTCCAGCTCCTCTTCGGAGCTGTGGCGGTCGAGGCTGGCATGGAAGAGGGCTCGAACCTTGCAGCATTGGTTCTCTTGGTTCTCGAGCTGGTTGGTAGCCAGAGGAGTCAGGGTACAATTTCGTCTTCTCTCTAGTGGGGGGAGGAGATTAAGAAGTGGCAGAGCAGATCTGTGTCCCACAGCCTCAATAAAATAGGTCTGAGTTCTCCTGACCTGTTGCTTTTATCTCTGCCCAAGTAAACTTCTGAGTTGTTTCCCACCATTTTCCCCCAGATGAAACACCTCCCAGCTGAATGCTTCCCTTTGGAAGTTTCTAGACCTTTCTTCAGACCAGACTGCTAGATGTCATTCCCTTTCAAACCATCAGCTGGAAGTCTAGTTCCAGACAAAGAACATAGATCTGTCACCCACCTCACCTCCTCAAGCAGGAGAAGACATGAGCTTATAAATGTGTTGCTAAGCACTTGCCTCTAACCAAAAACATTAACTTCTAGTGACCAGTTTTCAGGGCAGAAGAGCCAAATAAGTTCTGCTATTCTAAGCGCCACCTTTATGGCTCAAATAAATGAGATCTGGCTTCTGGAAATAAAAATCCTCTATTACAAGACTTATCACACAAGAGAGCCTATCTTCAGCTGCAAGCTGGTCATGCTTTATCTCTTCTACTCAGCTCTTTCTAAGCTAAGCCTATGGAGCAGGGATTTGAATTCTAACATGTCCTGTGGGTCAGGAATTGAACTTCTGCTGCCTCTGCATAAGAATCCACTTGAACCTGGGCACAGGGCCTGCACTAATGGCAAACTCAGTGTAACTCAGTAATTAACTCAGCATTTACTTCAGCATTTACTAAAGATTTCACCTGCAGCTCTAAGCTACTTCATAACAAGTCCTAAAACAACACCAGAGCACCTGTATCTTCTCTATCAAAGACTCACTAGATGCAAGAATAGGGCCACATAATACCAACAGTCTAGGAGGAAGGGAAAGAGGCAATACAATAATGAGTCCAGGGGAATGAAGAAAATGAAGCTTAAAACTCAAAATATCAAGGATGAGGAAACCCAGAACAAAGATTACACAAGTGCAAAAACACGGAATAGAAGATAGATTTTTAGTCCCAGCTCTGCAGCTGGCAAAACTGCAGACCATCTCTACCCCATGTCTGCAGCACTGGGATGTTAACAATGTCTATTTCTGGTGGTAAAAATGCAACTGCACCATCTGGTAACTCCAGCCTCTCCCTGTGAGGTCCCAAATGTTTCAAAGGTGACTGACTTAGTGCATCTGATTGTGGTACATTGGGAATGGGAAGGAAGCACTTGGAAGTGCACAAGTGAAAAACTGACTTCAGCTGTCATTCCAGGATCCTTCTATCTTCATCCCTTTACCTCTGTTGATCTGAGCAAGTTCCTGGTTCTCTCCAGAGTCATCGCTGTCCTCATCACTTGGGGAACAGGAGATCTAGGGGACAAGGAGAAAGAAAAGGCTTCACCATGAACACTGAATACTGCTCTGCTGCTGTCCAAGCCATTTCCCCTCCCTCCTCTTCTTGTACCCTGCAGGCATCCACCCCACCTTACTGCACACACTCCAGCCATAGCACCTTCCTGTATACACATCCTCATCTCCCAACCCCAATCTCCCATCGTATCCTCTTACTTTCAGCAACACAGAGCACACAGCTTACTGCTGCTTCCATCCGACTGCATTGACAACTCTTTCCCAAGTACAATGAACATATCCTGCCTTTCAGTTCCCAGACACGTAGCTTACAACTGTCACGGCCCACCACATCCACATCATGTGGATAACTGAACCTCCAAAATCTCCACTGGTGAGATAAAGACACATTCTGCCAACAGCACTATCATCTTGCAAATGGAAGTAGCATGTTAGCTTTAGCCATTCTACATACGTACCCACACCTCCCCCTTGACGTTCACACACAATTCACCACAGAACAGATTCACCTCACTTGCCTACAGGACAATCCTTAAGTATTTAAGAGGAATAAAAGCAATATGATTTCACAGAAACATAGACAATACTGTTATGCTGTGCCCTCCAGGAGATAATTTACACTGAACATGTTTGGAAGCTCCAAGACTAACAACAATTCACATATTTTGTCAATATCAAGACTTCTCAGGAATATTTGCTCTCTGTCAACCAATGGACTTCAAACCACTTACTCACTCAAAACATGTCTAACACTGAACTAACCTGGTAGCTGCTTCTTGAGAGGATTGAGAGATCTGAAACCAATCTTTAATAGGTCAGATAGATCACACTGCTTCTGAGTTTCCTACACAGAAGAAATTCTACCTACCTTATTACTAAAGTGACATTTGTTCAGCTGCATAGAGCCTACCTGGAAATTATTAGATCAAACCTCTGAGCTACACAGGTTAGCATGTGTCTCTGGCAGCAGCCAAAACCAAATGAGTCAAAGGAAAATGCAATACTTAAAAGAAACCTTTATAAGAAATTGTTCTGGAATAACATGATCATGGCAAGATGAACTTCATTATTCCTTACACCTTTTTCGTCAGACTAACAAACTTGGCCATCATTCTTAGCTGCTCAAACATTCAAAATACTCACTCACAACAGGATCCAGTAGCAATATGTTCCAAAGATTACATGTTATGTTTCCATTTTATACTTTTGATGTGCTGTGCTTGACTTTTATGGAAGAGGAGGCAAGCACGTAGCCATTATACTGATTTGGACCCATTTTATCTCCACCATCCTGGGGAGACGTCTTTGTAGAGTTTCAGCCACCCAGAGACGCAAAAGAGCAGCTACACTGAAAGACACACTGCTGCAGAGAAACAATATTAGTTGAGAAATTCTGATTGATACTGAATTTGACAGCTATTAAATCAACACACCTATTTTGTGGCCATCCTCCAGGATTGTGTTTGGGGGGTTTTGTTTCCCTGAAAAGCATGTTGACACCTTTTTTCCCCTCCTTATTTAAAGCTACCTTTTGCCCTTCTGTATTTACATTGCCCTTTGAGAAATCAAAATATATTTTCCTTTTTTGCTAGTCTTTAAACTACATTCTTAACTGTCAAAAGATGAATTGGGCAAGTCAGATTTCAGATTTATCCCCAGTGCAGATATTCCTGAAGTAAATTAAGAACATTGCTTTTCCTTCGACAACTACAATTTTCTTGTATGTGTTCATACACGTGCATCATTTAATAAAGGCAGCTGGCACTGAGGAACACTGCCAAACACAGAGACTTCTAGTTGTCCCCAGAGCAGGTATAATACCTTGTTTGTACCATGGTAGTACACAGAGGGGACAGATGACACTGAGGTGCCATTGTGTAGCTGCTGTACAGACAGACAGAGGTCCTGTGCCCATTACAAAAGCTAAGGCTTGCATTCTAACTCGAGAGGTACCAACATTAGTCTGTGGCTCATTCCCACATAAAAACCTTTCATTTGTACACAGCAGGGTTTTCAGTGAGGTTAAGCAGTTTTTCCTGGGAAACCTAGCAGCTTCAGTTTCTGTACAATGTGAATGTCAATACATGGTATGGCACTGCTTTCAAAAAAAGCCAATGACATCTAGCATATGCCGGTCAAACAGCTACTCCACAATGTCACTGGCCTGAGATGCTTAAATAGGAGCTGGATTTGACTCAATGACTGACATTTGAAGGTCTTTGAAGTCCGGTCCTGGACTTCCAAAATATTCATCCTTCCTTTTGCAAGTGCAATTTTGCCAGCCCTTGGCCTCATATGGGTAACTCTCCTCTACTGAGCCCTCCCCACTCCCTCAGGCAACCAAAGACAAATTCCTTTGTGAGTTGCCTTAAACACTGCTAGAGGCTTTCTTCAGAGCACCTGAAAGAAAAATCTTTCAAACAAGAGACTCTAGCTTTCATGTCCCCCAAGAAGAACCATCATTCATAGTAGGCTAACCATTAATCTTGCAGAGCTGAAATTTTTTACCTGAATCTCCTTGCTATGATACTCCCCACAGGCAAATATTAATGGAAGATTAAAAAAAAAAAGGATTCTCTGCCTGCCTGGATAAGATTTTCCAAAAACTAAAGATCCGTGGAATCAAAGACTAATGCTCTGACTAGTTGGAGATAAATATCCTGTCCCTTGGCTCTTTCCAGGCTTTAACAGTAACCTTTTCCTAAACATTCAAAAAACATTTCACTAAACACAGCAATACTGTGTTCAGGCCTCCAGCCTCACTTGTACAGTCCCTGTCATATATTAGCAATAGATTTACTTTTGTCCAAGGCAGTATAGCCCCATTTTCCTCAGAAATTCAGAACTGTGGCACTGCTGTAGAAGAAAATACGAAAACTCCATGTCAAAAGTCCCACCAGATCATGGCTTCATTCACAGCACATCAATTGCAGAACTTTTTAGACTGAAAGACACCTCTTGGTATCACAATAGTGCAAGTTCTTGCTCAAGCTGTAACATCTAGAAAAGTTGCCAGGACTGTGCCCGACACACTCTCTGCCTTAACATGCAAAATTGAGGAGAATAGAATAAAATCTTCACTTCACATGGACATGTGAATGTTTACAATCTATGGCACAAAAGAATCCAAAAACCAAAGGACAGGTGGCCATCCACCCTTCAGTCTTTCTTCAGTAAATGCATCAGAAAGCAGTCTCCTTTTGATGAGGATATCAGTGTTACACCTGGGTCTTTCAGCTCTGGCACCTGATGTGCCTTTGGTCAGGATAAAGACTCCTTCTGTGCCAGACAGAAATGCAAACAAAGTTCCTCATGCATTTCATTTTTCATCCATCTCTAGAAAGGAAATATGGGTTGGTGCAAAATAACCAGATGGTATTTAAGGAAAACTTAAGAGTAAATCTTACACTTTTGAGGGAGTTTTAACATGAAAGACAAACTAGGATACAAGAAAAAAATAGAGACAGAAAAATATGTCTCTCTCATCACACCACTGCTTGTCAACTGAGTAATAAACTGCAGTTGAAATTGCTCAGTCCTAGAGTCACATTACCCTCCAAATCTAAAGCTCTGAAATACATCAAATAAAAAAGCCCCACTATGTTAAAGTGGAATTCCTCTTTGTTTTTTTTCCAGAGAAATTATCTCACTATCATACAATCAAAAGCAATAACATTAAGAATCATCTGTGAGCTTACAAAGGATAAGAAATCTCACTTCTAAGGCAAAACAAAACCCTCCCAACAGGCTTCACTTAAAGGCTGCATTGTCCTAAAAACCTAAAACACCAACAGCATGGTTTGATGCAGTGGAGGTATATTCAGGAGGAAGAGGTATTACAAAGATACAACTGACCACAGGCAACCCATTGTTCCCAGCTTGAATGAAGAATACACATGTTTCTGGATGGAGTAAATGCACACATTTAATGGCTGGAGGGCATCATTCCCAATCTCCTTCTAGGAGTAAGGGAGGGAGGGAAGGAGGGAGTTTATCTCCAGGAAGGTAGCTTCCCTGGCAGAGGCCAATACTGCCTATGATGCACATATAAGGCTGTTTGTGACACAGACTTGTTCACTTTAGGCGGACCACTCGAGGGAATCTCTGCAACTAAATGAAGTCCCTTCCAAGTGCCCTGGAAAGAGACTTTGATGAGTTGGTCTCACACACTGGTTCCTGGCACAAAAACCAGAAAGCTATGGATGAGCTCAGCAACTACTGGTATCTCTGTGATGAGGAACTGTTTCCATTTCTTCAGACTGGAGAAATGAAACCAGTACTCACCTCCCCCAGCCACACTGCCTACAGAGCAGCTGCTACAGACATGGGCAACCTACAGCATAGGGCTCTGCTGCTGGCTCCTCTCCATCTTCATTGCTTGGCTTTAGCAAAAACATTTCATTAAATTTCCCTAGTGGTATTTTGCCAGGTCAACAGCTGATGCAGTTGCCACAGGACACTGCCTGATCTTGAATGAGGGAGGTGCCATCGTGCCAATTAGAAGAAATGCTGAACAAGAGAGAGTTGGAAAACAAGGTAGATGATGAGACACTGAAAGGCAGTTTTGAGCCAGGGAAGGGAAGGGAAGGGAAGGGAAGGGAAGGGAAGGGAAGTCAAACAAATTAACATGTAACTCCTTTCCTAAGATCTCCTTTAATTTTGAGAGATATTCAGTATTACAGGGAGAATTTATGCTAGTACAACAGGCTGGTTCTCTCCTCAAGAAAAGTTGCCAAGTTAAAGTCCAGTTCAATCTTCAAACATCCACATGTGAGATGTGACTGCCTAGGCCGTATCCGAGGTTTACAGCTGGGGTCCTTCAACAGCTAACTGCAAGCAAGCACCATCCTGGTTTGGAAAAGCTTTTCCAGAGTGTTTTTTCCATATTACTATGTTCCTTTTTCATTTTCCCAGTAGGTCTGTCTTCAAACTCTATTCCCCACTTCCTTGCAAATGGCTACAGTTCAAACCCAGGGCTCATAACCCTTGAACATGATCCTGCTTGACAGAGCAGCTGTCAGGGTAAAAAAGCAGGGTTGGGCCAGTGGGACACAGCACTCCCTGAAACCCTTGTTTTTGAAGCCCTACCCATGCCAAGGACAGCAAAATTCCTGCTGTAGGAATGCCATCTTCTGCTTGGGCCTAGAATGTTTTAATTGTCCATAGTTTCACAGATGTGAGGGAAGCAGACAATCACTACAGGTAGCCAAATCTGCAATGTTTTAACAGTACAGTTATTTTTGTTCAGTGCTTACCATTCTCATACACTGCCAAACATGGCGATTGGTAACCCTCAGGATGCAAGTGCTGGCAGTCATTAACCAAAGAACATGGAAACCAAGCTTCTGTTCTGAGGAGCACTGACTGAGCTGCATTTCCAGGAGCATGGGCTCAAGTTGGGTTACCTAGATCTTGAAAGGAAGGCACAAGGCTTACACAGAACAGTGAGGATGTGAGTGGTGCATGGGTGTGATGAGGCACATGCTTGGTGCTCTTACATCCTCATTTTGAATCCTCTCCCTCATTCACCTGCACTCTCACAAATATATACGTGTGTTTTGACCATACCGTCTACAGCTTCTGGGAAGAATTTACATCTGTGGATAAATCTGATTAGAACTAAAGTGCAGATGCATTACCCTAGTCCTGGGGATCCTCATCTGCAAGTGGTGTAAACCAGAGGACTCTATGCAGACAAGTGCAGTGGGGCTGGCTTCAGCCCTGGAAGAGGTTGTTGTTTTGACTGGTCAAAACATGGTTCAGGCCAACACAGCTGATTCTCTGCACTCTCCCATCTGCCACACATCAATTCTCTTTGCAGCAGTCAGAGTGTGCAAACCCCTTTTTCAAAATCTTCCCCTGCTCTTCCCAGGGCTAAGCTGAGATGATTTTGCAGGAGACTAAGGATAAAACACCAGGAAGTTTACAAAATAAAAACCAACCAAACAAAAAACCCCAAGAAATTCAGCAAGTCTCAATGCTTCACCATTAATCCATAAAAGTACATATACACCATCAGTAAGCCTATGGTACTTGAACACTTGGAGTCCACAGGCACCAGAAGCCATGTTCCCCAGTCCCAGGGAAGTGAATACAGCTGATGCCTACAACTGAGACTCCTATCCACCCTGGGTCTGTTCTCAGAAGCTCTGGGCAAATACTGTTACAAGAGCAAAATCATGATCATGCTTTTGAATTCCACCAAAACCAGAAATACGCACTTGCAAACAGACTCAGTTCTACCAATGGTATAGACATCCATATAGAATGCATTCCTCCCATCAGGCATCACACTTCTGTGACAACAAAAGACACAAAAGGAATGCTATCAATTAAAAAATTTGTCTTTTTGTCTAGGAGGCCTCCTAGAAAAAAAAACCCAAAAAACACTCAGACTCTGTTCCTTACCACCCAAAATACTCCAAATCTGAAAGAATCCCATTAAGTTTATTTATCCTCAAAGCCACTATGAGAACAAGAATATATCTGATTAAATATAGCTGCAGTCATGTTTGGAGTCACGGTTTCAATATTATAAATTTCACTTTTTAAAAATACCGGTAAAACAAAGTCACTACATCCCTCATTCAGCAGTTGGATGGGGTCTGATAATAAAGGTGTTACCAAGGAAATAGAGTCATTAATCCTTCAATCTCCTTCTTGACTTTCCAAACTACTACAGCAAAGTAAGACTGCTTCTGCAACAAGGGAGCCAGGGCAATGGTGCAGCTCCACACTGTAATATGTACCACTCTTTCTGGTAGCAATAACTTTTACAAAATTCTCAAACTATCCTTATGTTGTCACTTAACAGGCTAGTTAAGCTTTATAGCTTTCACTACAAGTGACTGAAACCATACACTCCTCCAGCTCCACTTCCACCTGCATGTAAAGCTCACAGGCGTGCCACTTCCCAGCAAGTGTCCCACAAATCTCCTACATACCTCCCACACTCAGCTTCTGCTCCATACAGATTCCCAGCACAGCCTGGCCTCCGGTGGCAGTCACCTGCATGTGATGGAACCACACTAAGAGTTTCTCAAAGCTGTTACTCTACTCATAGCTTTGCCGCAATAAAGAAAGCTATGGCTAATACCCAAGTTTTAAGGATTCTCATGGAGGCTGGGGTTCACCTGTTAACTTTCTCATCCTATGAGGGGAGACAACACAGTTCAGATGAGAACTAACAAAGAAAATGGTGGCGAAGTGTTGGAAAGCAGGTATCAGAAGTAAGCAGCAACACAGTTGTGATGCAAAGAGATCCCTTTACAAAGGACATAAACTCCTGTGACAACTCTCAGCTTGGAGCCCTGGCAATTGTCTGGCTCACACCCAGCAGGAGCAGTGTTATTCAGCAGTGTTGACACCACAAAGCATAGCAATCCAGAAAGACAAAAAGGACCCGTAAGGATTAAAGATTTTCTTTATAGGGCCTCATCCAGGCTGCACTAAGATACAGTGACTCACCTCCATCTGCAATTTACAGCCTATTTGCTGATAAACCTCAACTCCAAATAAATTAAAAGCAACATTATTTACTAGAGGCTGAGAATGGGACAGGCACCTGTAATAGCTGATCTCATCTATAGTACATTTACTCTGGTAGGGAGGACAGGAGCTGGCTGCTCACACCAGCATCAACCATCCTGTCTTGTCCACTGCAATTAAAATACATCCCTCCCAACTCTTACCCACGCCTACTGGCCTAGCTCAGTTACTATATTGCTGTGATGGGAAAAGGTTTCTTTGCACAGGCCAGCTTCTCAGGTAGCTTACAGCAACTCCTCACCATTCCATGAGTCCTCTCAACCAGTGAAGCACAGCTGACAGCAGTAGGGATAAACAACGCATCTGGTAACAGTTTTTCCATTCCCTACTCAAAAGACTCTAAGGACAACTGCCTTTGCCCTGAGATACTTTCTTAGCTGAGGAGAAGCTAAGAAAGCTTAAGCTTGTGTTGGGAGACCTCACTCACCTCTGCTCAGCCATAAAAAACTACATTAGCCAGGTCTGCAAACCCACAAGGAACAGTGCCTTACAGTCAGGCTGGAATATACATTTGAAGCACATGAGACATTTTAGGCTTCTCCTCCCCTCAAAATCTCACATAAACCCATCTGAGTGCAAAGAGATGAAAGCTGTTGCACCTCTATGTATTTACATCTCATGTTTTATGAGACAGCAAACCAGTAGGATAATCCTTTCAGACCATGTCTTTGATCCATCTTGTCAGGCACCTTCAAAGTAAGAGTTAGGAACATGTCATAACTTGCAATGTCTCTCACTGCACCGGATCCTTTCCTGGTAAATATTTTGTGATTCCAAGTGGCTCCTAGTTGGAAAAATCTGACAAATGGGTTCTCAGATCATCTCACACATGAAGGGATAGCCTAGAAATGAGTGCACAAGGAAGAATTTGAATATTTACTTTCTTCTCCAATATACAACACAGAAGGCACAAAATTAAATTAGTATGAGGTAGGTCCTAAACAAATAAGTGATAATTTGGCAGCATGTAGTTAAGGCGTGAAATACTCTGCCACAGGATGTTCTGGATGTAAATACTCTACACAGATTTCGTGGTATAAACAAGTTTAGGTAAAAGAAACTTACTGGGTTACTGATGCAGGAGGATAGGATACTGTAGGTCTAACGTAGGACAGGTGGTCCTAAATCCCATTCATGGAAGTAGGGCACAGAGCACCATGTGTTTACACACAATGTCACAACAAAAGGGGGATGCATAGAGCAAAGTGTGACAGTGTTCTTTCAGGTCCAACTCACCCCACCGCAGAGTGCTACTGAGTGTCCAAGCACCAAATACTAAATTAGCATCCCCATATATAATTTCAGGGGCAAGATGGTAAAAGCAGCCCTCTGCAAAATACCATTGAGTGGTTTCCCAAAAGTGACTGGCTCTGCCCAAGCCAGGACAAAAAGGGTTCTGTGAAAACAAAAATCTGTATATGGAAGCTGCTGATTTTTCAAGCCTCTAAATTATTTCAGTTTATATGCTTTGCACCAAATACCTCTGTTCTTTATTCTTAATTAGCCTTTGGCCATGGAACTTTATTCCCTTGTAATAATCCACTCATAGGAATAAAGAAAAAAATTATATTAAAAATACCAAGAAACACAGAAGAATAGTCTGGCCGCAGACAACTGTCTGGAACAACTACTTGACTTTGTGTGTAATAACTGGGGGACAGGATATGGAAGGATTATTTTATATTTTTCCAGCTTACATCCATACACACTCTCAGCACACAGGAGGAACCTAGCTGCCTCTCTGGCACCTTTCCTTAAGATGGGAAATTCCCCATTCAACCAAAGGAAATTTTATTCTCATGTTATGCCCATATAGAGCTTGGCAGATTGTGTCATGCCAAGAAGTAAGGACATCGGTTAAATAAAAAACAGCATGCATCATGAAAACAATGTGACCCTGTTAGGAAGGAGTAAGATGAGACAGATTGCTGAATAAAATAGGCGTGAAGGGATAGGATCTTTGTGCTATCAGCACAACTTAAATTGTGTGATCCCCTTGAAATCCTAGCTCAAAACCAGGTTTGTAGCCCAGACAAATCAGTTATTCAGCTACTTGATGCCTAGATATATCAGAAACCAAGGTTCACCTATTCTCATTGTTGACATTTATGAATATTGAGGTATTTGGACATCTCACAAATTCCAGGCATCTCCCATCCTTTCATAAATCTAAATTTAGATAAGGACCATCTACCTTGAAGCAGGCAACAAACCTCAGAACCTATCCATGAAATATAAGACATGACTAATAAAAGCCTCCTCTGGAGACCTAAACTCAGACATTGGTTTCCTTTTCCTCTTCAGCAGGTGTTTCAAGCCCTGAACTCATAGTTCTTCTCATATGGCCTGATGCTGGAACTAGGATGGGGAGGTGAATCCAGGCAAAGCTGCAGAGGCCTTTTCTCAGGTGTGTTTGCTGGGTATGAAGACCAACAATCCAGTCATGCTGTTTGAGGAAGGCAACCTACAGCCTATCAGTCTACTACGCCTCAGGGATACCTGCCCAAGCTTCACAGCATCTCCTCACTCATACCACTCATCTGAAGGGTGCATGACAATGGAGCACAGACATCAGTCTGCTCCCAGCACCACAGCTCAGGCTTTGGCAAACTGAAGTTCTCTGCAGGAGGCTGAGCCTCGATGATGAGCTGCCTGGAGAAGAGTGCGGGGGAAGGAGAGGGATAGAAACAAGCAAGCAAGGGGCTAGTCCACACCAGCTGCTTTGTAAAGCACTCACAGAATCTTCTTTGGGCTTTTAGCCCCTGCCACCCTTGGATAACATTCAGCTAACACAGAATAACTAGAAAGAATGAGGATATGGATTACCGCATATAAAGCCATGTGGCAGCTTTGGCGCAAATCCACCAAGCAAGATACTTTGTTACATACAAATCTGAGAAGTTTCCATAAGCATCCAGGGTATTTCACCCTCCATGAAGCCATCAATGATGGACCGGAGAACAAATCATGAGTTCTCACAAGGGTACTCTATTGTGGCCTTCCTATCCTGCTAGAGCTTCTCAATGGGACAACAGCAAAAGTTCACCTGGCTGAGCACTTGGTGTGCTACAGTGATTACAAAGGAGATAAAAAACACAAACAAAACAAAATAGAAACCACCCACAAAAAACCCCCACCATGTAAGATCTGCTCCCTCTGCCTCACCCAGCTCCTGAGATGCCCTAGCCTAAAAATGGCTGTCCTACAAGAACTGATCAATCTGATCAATTCAATGTGACATGTAGACTGAGGTACATATGGATACCAGGTCTTTGTCCAAACAGACCAGTCTATGGCAGAGAGGATGTCAAAATGGGCATAAAAAGCAAGAACATAGCAAGAGAGGGAAGAAATGCCTATAGATACCCTGAGCTGTCCACACCCAAGGAGTAACCATGCTGATCCAGAAGAAACTTTCTTTGAATTGCACTTCACCTGCTTGCTGCATCCTCACAGCTTGAGCAGCCATGCCCAGACTAGCATGGAGACAGCTCTGCATAGGTCACACTGGGCCATAGATCTTTTACATCAACTTTAAGGCCTGAGTCACAGCAGAGTTCACAGCACAGGGAATGCTTTCAAGAGCACATAAAGGTCACAACTAATTGGCTTTTCTCTAAATCCTTGCCTGGGTGTTCACACTGAGTATTTGTGGGTGGTGCTGGTGCCTGTTCACAAACAGCTTAGCTGGCTGACTGCTGGTTACTGGTGGTAGGAGGACAAACAGGCGCTGCTGCCCACGGCCACGTACAGCAGCTCCTGCCGCAGAGCACAGCTGAGCACACACACATACCTGTGATGCTGGTTGCTAGGAAGCACTGGATCACCCGGCAACCTGAATCCCACTCAACAGGAGAACGAGGCTACAGATAAAGGCACGGGCGTGGGAGGGGTCGGCACTGCCTACAATGTGTGTGGGAGTGTTATTTCCCACTGAAAAGGGAATACAGCCCTTGGTTCCCATTCTGAGGAATCCCAACACTGCTGTGACCCCAAGCATGCTCTAGGAGCAGCCAGGGAAGCTGGCCAGGCTGACATATTACAGCAGTGTGGTGCCCTGCCCACCCACCACTCCACAGAACTCTCCTAAGCAAGCCTTGCTTTTTGCTATAAAAAAAGGTGAACCTACGTTTTGCTGAAAGCTATACAATTAAAACAAATAACGACTTGGTTCTGCTTTCTATTTTCACCTCATATATGAGCTCTTTTCATGCCCAGAAAGACATTTAGCACCCCAAAAAGTACAATAAATTTGGAACTTGTAGGACAGTGCATGACAGCAGGAAATATAGAGCTGCACTATCCTGCAAAGAAAAAGAATCAGTTTTTACAGAAATACCTAAGTTAAATACATAGCACTGACTTTCAAGAATTTAGTTTTTCATTCAAATAAAAAAAACAAGAATTGGGAAATACAAGGAAAAGTAATCAGATTTCTTTGTGCCTTTGGGAGGTGGACTTCTTTTTAAGCTAGTCCATAGTTTCCTATCAGTCATAAAGGCCAGCTGAGAGAATGTCTCAACAAACTACCTCAATGCCAATGAATGTTCCATCAAGCTGTATTTGCAGTATCTGCAATTTGTCTGAAGTACCACTCTTTGGAATTAAGTCATTACAGGAGATTATCAGTGCTAAATGTCTGCACAGAAAAGATCCTTAAAGATCCAGACCTTCAAGGCTAAGTAGAAAGAATCACAAACCTACTATTTTACAATGTCGCAGAAGCACTGTAAGAGAAGTCTCAAAAATCTAAGGCTTAAAGTGGCTGGGATTGCCTGTTCTATTCTTTGCCTTAGCTAAGTATCTATCACAGCATTTCTAACCCACTAACATACATATTTTCAGTCCACATTATCACAAGCCTAACTTCAGGCATATTCTTAGATACTCCAAAAGTCAAAATTGTACTTACACATTTAGATTCGTGTGTTTGTGTCTTTCCTGTGATTACAACAAACCAGAAGTATCTAACATAACCAGCTGATACAACAGGAAGAAAAGCAAAGTTTCAGTGTAAAACAGAGTCCTCCAGCTCTAGAGGAATGAATGTGTTTGGCAGCATCTGCTGAAAAACCCACAAAGGAGAGAAAACCTACATACACCACAGTAGAAAAAGCTATCTTTTCCCTGTGTCAAGCTGAAGATCTGTGACACATGGCAAGCAATTTGCCCAAAGAAACCAGTCTGTCCTCATCCATAGTAAGCCAATGCACTTCTGCAGATCTTTTTATAGCATACTCACTGTGCATCAATAATAATGCCACTCCACTTTTTTTTTTTGGTCTAAGGAGAAAAAAAGTAACGCTCCATGCTCTACAGAGTAACAAGCTACTACAGGGACATGACTACAGGAGTCACTGCCTGCAAGCCTGAGGTTCACTTTGCATGGCCAGCTGAATCCCCTTCATACAGGGAGGATGAAGATGATTCCCAGTTGCCTGTCAGGGCTGGCCAGCCAGACCATAGCTGCTTCCAGATATAGACACCTGTAGAAAATAATTGAGATGAATTTCTGGCTCCTAGTGCTCTGTATGCACACATATAAGCTGCAAGGGTACATGAAGAGAACTGATACTAGTGGCTTTATTAGCACCTAGCACACAATTCCCTTCAAGGAAGTATAAGGCTAAAGTCATGTAGAAGAGAAATGCGGTTCTCTGTCACCCGGACACTCACATATGACTTTGTATCACTGATCAACATTAAGGAACTGACAAACATGTCTGTATCATCTCAGCCCACAACCAAACTGAATACGCCAAGTACATAAGTAATTTAACAACTTTTGTGGATTAGAACATCAGTTGTATCACCTCCAAAGTTGTTTGTGTCAACAGCAAAGTTGGAATGAAATTGCCACCTTTAAAGTGCTCACTTTGCTTTAGCTGCATGTTCCAGCCAGTTAATTTTTTAACACGCCACAATCCAACTGTTTCATTCTAATAACACCTAGGGCCACCAATTAAGGGCTTAGTTTGACTGGCAATGCACAGACTTGTTCCAGCCAGATGCTCCCTGCCCGAAGGAGCTTGCTTTCAAGCAAAGCTCAGAAAATAAGACACCCACACTTTAGCCACTACATAAACAGCAAGGCCCCAAGAGTTAACGAGAAACTTGGAAGAAACACATTTGTGTGAGAAACCCCTACCCCAAATTGTGGGGATGAATAAGACATTTGATTTGCAGAAAGCTCACAGAGCTGGTTAGAGAAGACTTTTAAGGACTCAATACCAGTACACCATCTCAAACCTACATGTAAGCCCAAGATATGCATTTTAAAAGCTCCTTGATCAGCCTGACTTAATAGTTCAGAAAGTGCTTCTCAGGCTACAAGTCTAAAGCTATGAAAGAAAATATAAAAAACTATTCTAGACTGTAATATTGGACAACTAACAAAAAAAATAACATCAGGCCTTGAGTTACAGGCCCCTCTCTTTCCTGGTTTGAAGCATTTCACAACAATCTGGGACACTTCCCTGATCTCACTCTTTCCTCCTGTCTCATCTGCTCTGGAACAGACCCAGTTGTCAGCCACCATCAAAGATGACCCCTAACCTGTAGTCAGATCCGCTTCTGGCCAAAAGCAGCCAAAAAGGTTCCTGAATCTGGCCTAATCTCCAGCAAATAACACCAAACCATTGAAAAAAGAGGTAGACCAAAGACTGAGGCACTAGGCAATGCCCTCTCCTTTCTTGGATTTAGCCACAGAAGCTGAAGGTTGGAGAGCTGAAGCTCTTAAGCTAACAGGCTGTGCTATCAACTACAAGAGCTCAGGAGTGAACATGCTGACCCTGCTACAGGGGCACAAGTATCCAGCGGAAAGACACATAAGAAAAAACTTGACATCTTCAAGTCCACAGGCTCCCATAAGATGCTTTCACAAATGTTGAGAAAGCTGGCAAATACCAAAGCTAGGCCATTCACGATCATCTTTGAAAGGTCACGGCAATCAAGAGAGGGACCTGAGAACTGTAAAAAAGCAAATGTTATCGCGGTCTTTAAAAAAGGCAACAACTAGGAATCAGGGAACTACCAGGCAGTCTGCCTCACCTCAATCCCTAGAAATGTGATGGAATGCCTCATTCTGGAGGCCGTGCCTGTCCACATGGATGACAAAGAATACCCAGCATGAATTCAGCAATTGCATGCCTGACAAACCAAATTGCCTTCAAACAATGAAACAACTACCTGGCTGGATAAAGGGAGAATGTGGACATTTTCTACACTGACTTCAGCAAGACTTTCAATGCTCTCTCACAATATCTTCATAGTCAAACTCAGGAAGTGCAGACTGAATGAGTGGACAGTGAGGTGGATTGAGAATTGGCCGATGGCCATAATCAGTGGCACATGGTCTGGCTGAAGGCCTGTCATTAGTGGTGTCCCCCAAGGTTCAATATTGGGCCTAATATTGTTTAACTCATTCATCAATGACTTGATGAAGGGGCAGATGCCTCCTCAGCAAGTTCACTGATTATACAAATCTGGGAGGAGTGGCTGATATCCCAGAGGGCTGTGCAGCCCTGCAGGACAGGTTAGAGAGATGGGCAGAGAGGACCCATGGACCAGCACAGGCTCAGGTGCTGTAAACGAGCTCTGTGGAGAACAACCTGAGGATCCTGGTGGACAACAAAGCCATCCATGAGCCAGCAGTGTGCCCTGTGGCCAAGAAGGCAAATGGTATCCAGGGGTGCATTAGGAAGAGAACTGCCAGCAGGTTGAGGGAGGTGATCCTGCACCTCCACTCAGCCCTGGTGAGGTGCACTTGGAGTGCTGTGTCTAGTTCTGGGCTCCTCAGTACATGACATGGAGCTTAGTGGGTCCTGTGGAGGGTAACAAAGATAATTAAGGGACTGGAACATCCAGGAAAGGCTGAGGGAGCTGGACCTGGTCAGTCTCAAGAGGCAAATGAGAGGGAATCTCATCAATGTATGTAAATACCTAAAGAGGGGGTGCCAAAAAGATGGAGCCAGGCTCTTCTCAGTGGTGCTGAGCAACAGGACAAGGGGCAACAGGCAGGAGCAGATGCACAGGAAGTTCCACATGAACTCAAGGAAGAATTTCTTTGCTTCGTGGGTGACCAAGCCCAGAGAGGTTGTAGAGTCTCCTTCACTGGAGATATTCAAGAACTGTCCGGACACAATCCTGTGCCACGTGCTCTAGCATGACCCTGCTTGAGCAGGGAGCCTGGAACAGATGATCCACTGTGATTCCTTCCTGTGACCCATTCTGGGATTCTGCGAAGCAAGGTCAGCTGTCTTCCAAGGCAAGGCATTCAAATTTGAACCCTAACTATCATGACATGGACTTGACAGCCCAGCCACCCTTATGAGAAACTGCTGGCTAAGCAGGCTAACTCAACATCAGGTGAAGCGCTGAAGTGTTAGTCAGTCCCTCCCTTCCCACAATGGTGACTTCTGGTGAAAGAGAAATAAAGGATCACTTTCTAAAAGACACCAGCACATCTCTTGAGTCAAAGTCCTTTGAGTGGCCCTAATTGACAACTGCCTAAAGACCAGCTTTTAGAATGGAAAAACTTAGTCCAACACCCAAAGATTGCATATTTTGTGGTTTCACTAATAGAAGGCCATGGCATTCTCTCAGCTTCTCCACCTGGGGAAAGACTAGGAAGACCTATCACAGCCACACTAAACCAATTTGGGACACTTACAAAAGCAAAACCTTCACAGTGGGCAGAAATTTAATTCTGAAAAAATTCCCAAGGCTTGGATGCCAATCCAAGGTTGGTCAAATCTTCCACACTTGTAAAAATGAGGTGACAGTTTGCCCACGGACATTCTCCTGGGACTTCAGCTAATTGCAACACAACTGTAAGCCAGAAGCACAACAGCAGCTTTGGGAACTTTCCAAAAAGGCCATAAAGTGCTAAAGTGAGTGGGCAGTGAAGGAGAAGAGCAGCTAAGCAAACTGTTCTTAAAGCTCAGAAAGCGCTTGATTTGGATGGTGAATGTAGATCAATTCTTACTCTATCCAAACTTAATGCTTGTTCTCCACTTACAGGGCTACAGACCTCTACAGACCTGATACTGTGTTCTCACCTAACTTTTCACTAGGTTTCAATGACAGCACACTGGACCTTTTAAATAATGTATATAGCATACAAGCCAGAATATGTACAGACCTGCATAAACACAGACTAACGCTAAGAAGGCCAAAGTCTGGTCAATTCCTGGCAGCCTCACATCATGAGGGCAGTAGAGCAAAACAGCACAGGACGCTTGGCCTTGACACAGGGTCCACGCACAACACAGCCACCAGAAGCTTTCACACTGCTCACCCACTGTGACACCTACCCAGGGTCCATACCTACAAGGAGCTCTGGTCCAACACATAAGACAGAGCACTGCACACTCCATTAAGCAATTACTATGTTGCTGCAAGGCTCAACCAAGACCAGGCAGCTGCACCTGGCCCCAAAGGCCTACAAAACAGATTTAAATCCAGAGTTCACAAGTCTGGCTTTTTGCCCATACGCATGTGTACCAGTCATTGTAGCACAATCCACTGCAGGCTGCAAAGACAGCTCTGATGAGCTATGCATTAGCCTTACAAGCAAGGCACAGTGCAAGCTTAACTTTCTCCTCTCAGCCTGCAAAAATGCAGACCACCTGTCTGCAGCACAAAACCTTGGCACTAACATGAACAAAATGGCTGCAGATGCCCACTCATGCACATTTTCCTGCATGCATCCAAGCATCCTGAAGACTGTATCTACCTCTGAGAGCTCCTTCCAAAGATTCTCATGATTTCACAACCTGAGGCTCCAAGAGACAAACAATAAAGCTAAAGGAGCAGATTGCAACCATAGGGCCCAGAAACGCAGTGTTAAAAAAAACCCTCACTCCCTCTGTAGATACTTTGCACTGAATCAATCCACTACAACCTAAAGCACTGCCCTTATTTTACTTCCAAAAATAAAATCTAATTCTGCCTCCCCTGAGAGCCACAGAATGTACAATCCCCAGGAGAAGAAGTACAGCAAACTTTGTTAGAAACAGTGCTGATGTTTCATCAAAGCTGCCATCAGCCTGTGCAGAGTGACTGCACAGAAGTGCAGCCACACGGCAATGAGCCTCTGTGTAACATATACAAAAGACTCCACTAGAATCTGGTATACAGATCCCCAGCCCCCAACTCAGGCAATGAGGGCTGCTACTTTTCCCAGATTCTTTCTTTTATCTGGGGCCAGGTACTACACATCCCACAGTACTGGTACCAATCCAGAGTAACTCTGCTGATTTCAGGAGGTATCCCTTGGTTCACAACAATTTTGCCAAATCAGGATCTGGTATTTTTTTTCTCATTCATCATGGCTTCATTTGCATCCCGTGGTACACGGCTCAAACATTTCCTCTTTATATTTGGCAAGAAGTGCTTAGACAGTTCTTATTCTGAATCTGTGGTCCTCAGTTTTATTTTAAACATTAAAAAAGAATGTAGGAAGAATCTGGAAGGCTGTGAGTCCATGCAATAATCCAGCCTGCAAACTTCAGCTCAGATTGCGGCCTTCAGGATCAGATGAGAAAGAAATACAAATAACGAGCTGAAAGGTATTTCAGGTAAATCATGTTTGTACAGTACCTAGCACAGCGTGGTTCTAGCCTGGAAAAGGCTAGGAGGCTACAGATTGCACACGTACAAAGGTGGCTAGGCAAATGCCTACAGTTAAATGTGAATCCCATCAAAAGGAAAACATTCTAAAGAACAGATAGATACAGAAAGGTGTATGAAGACAGGTGTATTATCTGAATTGCGCAGGGTAAATCTGAGTGCAAAGGAACAGGACTTTAAGTAACAGGAATACAGCCTAGGCCAGTTCCTCCTGAGCACACTGGCTGAGAGGAAACTGACCCAGCATAATAAACACTGCAAGTTTCCAGCTTCTCAAGGCCCTCTTAGTAGCTAACTGAGGGGGACAAAAAACAACAGAGATAAAACAGGCTTTTCTTACCTTTAGCTGGAAAGGCTGAATTTCGTTCAAACTCTGGTTCCTGAGCTTTTTTGTGAGGACCTTCAGCATGGTACAAATCCGAGAAGCCAAGAAAGGGTTAAGCATATACATACGCACGCATCTGCATCTGCCGCGCCGCTGCCGCTACGTTCGGCGGAGCTGCGCGGAGGTCGCATCCAGCACCCCAGGTACAAGGCGGCGGGGCACGGCTCCGTACAGCCGCTCCCGGCTGTGCCCCTTTCTCTCCGCCACCGCGCCCTGTCCTACAGCCCTCCGCGCTGGGAGGCTAAGGGAATCCCTCTCCAAAGCCTATAGAAAAAAAAACCTGAATACCAAACTTCCTCTGCCTTCCACTCCCTCCCGAGTTATGTTTCAGACAGGAGGGAGGTACCAGCTGGTAGCGTGCTGCAGCGGACAAGAGACACTCGGCGGAGAGTGCTCACTGCGGAACGGCAGAGCTCCCTGGGCCAGGCGCCGGGCTCCGCTCATGGCAGCGCTCCCGCCCAGTCAGCCCCAGGCGGGCATCGGGCATCGCGCCCCGCTGCTGCTGCCACGGCCACCATCCAAAGTCCCTCCGGCACTGCCGCCACGGAAAACTTGTAAGAAGCGGCGCGGCGTCCGCAGCGCACGTCGGCCTGACGGGGCGGGGGCGGGACGGTGCAGGACGGGGCGGGGACTCCGCTTAAAGGGTCATCGGCCCTTCCCTGCTGCCGGCGTTCCTTGAGTCGCCGACCTGGGCGGGCTCTGCTCGGGATGTAGCGGACTGGTAGCTGCCCACTCAGTCCAGGGATCCTAAAACGGGATGCCGTGATCTGTCTGTCCTATCCTCCGATTCGGAGTACAGATCCATAGGGAGGGCTTGTGAGTCCGGTCTCGAGTCCCTTGAGCCACCCCGGGAACTTGTATGGAGCCAGCAGCAGCAGGGAAGCTCGCCAGAAACACAGGCACGGGGCCAGGCCAGCACCAGATCCTGCATCAGGTATCTTCGGGCACAAGCAAGATGCCCCATTTCCCTGGCCAGTCCTCCATCACCTCCCTGGCAAAACAGTCAGGAAAGTTATCAGGGACTGGCTGATAGGCTTCCAGCCACAGGAAGCATAAACACGTTTGCCAGCAGTAACAACAAAGAGCTTTCACCCACTGCCAGCTCCATGCCATCGATGAACTCCCCATTTCTAGGTGAAAGGTCTGTTTTGCCCATTACCAGTCCCTTGAGGCCAGCAGAGCCTTTTGTCCTAGCCTTCCTCCTGGGACAAGCTAGGAAGCATTGCAGAGGTCTCTGCTTGTGTACAAATTCCAGAGTAGCACAGGCTGGTTAACTCTGAGTTCCCAGTTCTCAGCCAGCAATCCTGTAATAAGATGAGGAAAAAGCACTCCTAAAGTGCTGACTGTGGAAAAGACAGAGGACATCTTTGCTGCAGGGGAAAGGGCCTCAGTTCAGCCCCACTCAGTAAACTACTTTTTCTTGAAGGCGTACAACAGATTACAATCTCTCCACCAATCCATGGCATCCAGCATCTCCTCTGAATGAGACATGGTGACACACTGCTGCAACCAATGACAAGCAATTTAGCAGACTCCCAGAGGAAAAGAAAACCCTCACAGAAAGCAGAGCTACAACTGACTGCTGCATTCTTTCTCTTAGGCGATCTGTGCCCTGAGGATGAGGCTCAACATGCTGAATGGGTTCCCAGCAGATGACAAGTCTCACTTGTTGGGGGTTACATGGGGTTTTTTTTTCGTTTCTTAGCTGTTAGAATTTTTCCCATTTAGCTGAGAGAAAAAGCCTGATGG
>VWYI01009543.1:43418-55297 GCA_013399455.1 Anthoscopus minutus
GACGGGATCCCTGTTCTGTTCCGTTGTTAATACTGTAGTTATTGTTGTTGGTTTACCTTAATATATATATATATATATTAGTAAAGAACTGTTATTCCTATCCCCATATCTCTGCCTGAGAACTCCATGTTTTCGAGATATAATAATTCGGAGGGAGAGGGTGGGGGCTTACAATTTTTTTTTCTGCCTTCCCTGACAGATAACTGTCTCAAAAACCGGGACAGCACTGCTGCATCACATAGTGGAAAGAAAGCTTCCTGAGAGGTCTGCAGACATTGTTTCCCCACAAAGAGGTTGCGGAACACTACTGTGTAACTTCTGAATATAGCAAAACATTTTCCAGAAGTAATAGTATTATTCCCAAAGAAAAACCCAAGTCAAGAGAAGGATACTTGACTTTCTGAAGGTCATTGAAAAAAGCTGTGGAAGATCCAAGAATAGAAGCGGTACCTCCTGGCCCCTAGCCATGTGTCCAGCCTGTTACTAGATCACACTGCTGGAGCTATGCAAAATTCAGTGGTTTCTCTTCCCAAGCACCTCATATGATCACTCTGCTATGTTTTTGTTCCTGTGGGTTTCTCACCCCTGGAGTTTTGATCTGCCTACTGGGTTCAAACCAAATCTCAGACTTAGTCCAAGTTTCCTCTGGTCACATGATAAAAGCATGAAAAATGCATCACACAACATTTAGGATAAACCCACATGCCTGCTCTAGCATTTCTTGATGACGTCTTTAAGTTCCTCCTTGCCAGACCAGGAGCAGAAAGGAGGCAAGTGGCAAGTTTCCCCTGCAAGAACACATGGCACTGAGGTGCCAGGGAGAGGGCAGGGGATTGTGAGCTAAGGCAGAGTACTGGTTCACTTCCACATATTCCTTCTCACTACTGCCATGGGGAAGACATCCCTGGATGTCTGCTATGCCACCTCTTATTTTCCCTTGGAGACATTCCTTTGTGTGAATCCTGACCAAGCAGTGCAATGGGGAGACAGGCCGTAGAGGTGAAGATAATGCAGTGAGGATTAGTTTAATGTACAGATTCCCTGTGAGCTGTGTTTCCTGTTGTGCTCAGAGAACAAGCTAACACTTTTTGCAGTTTATCCTGCCCGGTATCCTGCCCAGGTTGACACTGCCAGTTGCAATAACAGGAATGTGTGTGGGTGAAGAAAGCCTCATTAGGCAGGCCTGGCCAAGCCTTCTCAAAAGGAAAGAGGTGCTTTTTTCACCCTTTGAAGTCACTTGGGAATTTGCTCACCCCCTTGTTACACAGTGAACCGCTTTTTGGTCTCCTTTTTCCACACACTGTGCCATAACAGGCTCGTGCTGCATCCCGAGGTTGGAGGGAAAAAAAAACCAGCCAGGGAAGAGGTTCAAGTGCCATCTATTGGGGAGCTCCCCTCATTACACTGAGGGAGACAAGGTTGAGCTGGAAAACCCTGTCCATTCCTGCTTGCTTATGGCCCTAATTGGGTGATGTCCAAGACAGACACTGGAGGTGCTGCCACTGCCAGGCAGGGAAGGACCATCTGACAAGGAAAATGCTGAAAGAGAATAGGAGGGCAGGAGCAGGATGAAAGCTGAGCCTGGAGCTTGCTTCGAGGAAGATGTGGACCCAAAGACAGGCATACCTTGAACGGTGCTCCAGAGCAGGCCCATCCACCAAGGGATTCAAACACAATCCAGTGTATGTGGATAAAAGCAGAAGAGAAGGACAATCCACAAAAAATAATGAGAATTTTTCCCAGAGCAGTATGACTAACAAAACTAACAACATCAAGCTTTGTCCCTAGCCAGCCACCCCAATCACTGCTAGCCAGAACTACAAGGCATTCCTCCTCTCAGTGTGTGAACTGCTCCTTCAGAAGGAATCATCTCTGAGTCAGCCTCTGCATGATGTCCACCCTAACACAGGTCAAACTAAGCCACCCCACAAACCACAAACACTGCATGACCCAGCTGCAGGGGTGAAGCTGCAGCACACAAAAGGGCTCTCCAAGCTCTGCGTGGTCTTTATACCAGGAGTATGGGAAATATATCCCACACACAAAGGAGCTCTTCACTAAAGCTATAAGCAACCAAAGGTTAGAACTGCTTGCCATTACCTTAAAGGCTACAGACTATCCTGGAACTGAACCAGCTGCTGTCATGCAAACACTTTGGATATTGAGGGAGGATCAAGAAGGGCTGATTAAAGGTGGCTGAGGGTAGAAGCTACCTGTTCTCTTTTAGATACATATCTTTTAGACTTATTTGAGCAATAAACTACGTAGGATACACGTTTTGGCATATGCAGGTTTTGACTGTCATAAAAGAGGAAAAGAAAGAAAAGGAAATTGAAGAAATGCTATTTGATAGAGAAACAGTGACTGTTCCAGCATAGGTCACATGACATACCTAATAAGAAGAGACAACCCTATCAACAGCACTGCTGGGCAGCTCCATCTCTGTTATAGTTCTTGTGCCACCTGTTCTCTCCCTGCAAATTGCTTGGGCCAATTGGAAAGTCAGCATGTGGCTGATACAACAAGAACCTGAGAGAGCAGGCCATTTACAGTGCTTCTCCTGATGGTAATGCAGACATTCGTTCTTATACAATAGGGCCTGGAAGGGCCTCCTGACACCCACTTGGAAATAGGCTGATGGGATAGCACTCACAGTTTAACCTGGCCAGCCAGAAACTCCAGGGTAGCAGGGCAGCGTGGCTTCTCAGAAACACAAGGAAATAGAAGTAATGGTTTCTGCTTTGCATAGCTTCCTTCTAATCCCTGGAGAAGAGGAATTGTCTCATCTGACCTTCTTTCCTTCAAATACAGTCACTGCAACTCACTCATATCTCTTCCTTTTCAAATGCCTTCTCAATATCAGGAAAATTAATCCACAAACACCAGAGGTTTATATCCAAAATGGAGACAGAGGAGTCATTTTAGTTTATTCAAATAAAGGGAGAGGCCATGGGTCTCTCAAATTTTCAGAGGACACAGCCTCCTTTTTATCCTAATTATCAGGCCACATTTCCCTCTCTCTTTCCCCATTGGCTGAGGTACTTGAAAAGTACAGACTTCCTGGAACGCTTGATACCTAAGATTCTCTTCTAATGTATAACCCCCCCTTTTAATTTTTATTTATGGAATCTGTGGTTTTTCCTTACTGTTTCTTTCATCTCTCAATACCCAATTTCATTTATCAGTAAACCTACAGTTTCTTTGTAAAGGCAAATATCTTTTCCATTCATCAATCAGTGGAATCCTTCCTATTGTTTCTTTTATCTCTCATTGCTAATTTTATGTACCAGCAGACCTATGGCTTGCTTGTAAAGACAAATCCATCATTCCTCTCAATCCCTCCTCTTTTAATTTTAATAATTGTCATAACAAACTTTAGTTATCATTTACTTAATTTCCTGTTCCTGGGTCCCTTTTTTTGGTTTTGAAATGATTTGAAGTTACATCAGTTTCTGTCCTTTTGTAGTCATCTCTAGGTCAGTAGGCATGGCTACTACATGCATCCCTTTGATCACATGTTGAATAAGTTCTACTAAGCAAGGGATCATGCATGGTAAAAAATTTAGAGTTGCTACAGCGCATAAGGAAAAAAGCATTTGTTTAACCCATAGTCCACCAGGTAACTATGAAAGCATGTCCCATTCCCATCCATTCTATGTTTGGACCAGTACATGAGCTAACTTTCTTATTCTTTTTGTTATTTTTTTCACCACTTTTCCATTGTCATCTATTTGCAAATGGCAGTTTGGATCATTTAATTTGTCACACAAACTGATGCAGTGTCGGAGCAAAGGGCGTGTCTAGCTCAGCAGGTGAAGTCTCCAGCACTCACACCAGGAGTGGCCCAGCNGGGGGGGTTTACAACTTTACAATATAAAAAGTAGTTAGATCAAATATAGTAACCAAAAAACATGCTGCAACAACAAACTCTTTCAGCAGCCAGTCTGTGGGTGGGCACGCTAGGTTTCCCCCGATGTTGACACACTGGCTGCTGCTCCAGTCCACTCCTGCAGAGTGTCAGTCATGGCTTCTCGTCCTTCTCTAGCTGAGATGTCCAAATCTCCAGGGCCTCAGAGACCTTCACCTGAGTGTGATAGTTCCACCTGTGTTCGGCTGCCTTGACGGCTGTTTCTGTGGTCAGCAACACTTGGAAAGGTACACACCACTTAGCCACCAGTGGTGCTTCTTTCTGCTTCTTAACTGGGACTTAATTTCCTGGCTGGAGATTGTGTACAGCAAAGTCCAAAGGCAGGGTCTGTGCCAGCTGAGATTCCTGTTGAAGATATTTCACAAAAGATAGTATCCAGGCTACATATTGTTTCAAATATACTTCACTTACCTCTACCTCTCCCCCTACTAGGCTGAGAATTACAAGTGTAAAGAATTCTAAACATCAATTCAAAGGGAGATAATTGAATATCCCCTCTGGGTCTGGTCTTTATTCTTGCCAAAGCTAGTGGCAAGAGCCATGCTTACAGCATCTTAGTTTCTATCACCAGCTTCAGAGGGTATTTGTTTCTTTTTCCATTCATCTTCTCAATCTGGCCTGAACTCTGGGGGTGACAGGTGGTATGGAGGTCCTACTGAATCCTCAAAGTTGCCATAGTCTCTTGAATGATCTTTCTGTAAAATGAGTTCCCTTGTCCGAGTTTACTGCTTTTACAATCTTATTTTTTAACTGATTAAATTGTTGCTGAAGAGACTAGAAACTCTTCTGCCTGCCTTGCCAGACAGCATACTACTACTAGAGGATATCTAAGCTCTCTTGTCTAGGGCGTCTCATCAAAATACACCTGACATCCTTGGAAAGGACATAGAGCTTAAGGTAATTTCTCTGCCTTGCAATCGCTTTTGTAGTTTGGCTATTAACTTTAGCTATGCACTTCTCAGTAGCTCGTTTTGCTAAAGCAAAAAGATTTAAGGCAGTATATCTTGAAGAATATCTCTGCCAATCTTTGGGAGTCCCAACAACTCTCTCCATGGAGCTGTCCTAATATTTGCAGGGTCAAAGCTCCTGGCATCCTGTGTTTACTGTCTTCTGTAATTCAATTTGACTTCCTTTCTTTTGCCCCACTACTTTTAATTATCTCTAACTCTTCTGATGGAAAAGACACTACTACCACAACTACTTCCCCTCTCCCCCTGGCAACAGCTGAGCTACAGAGAGCAAAGGGAGTATCCCAGAGACTTCTGGCAGAAGTGATGCTCTCTGAATATCTCTACTGTCTAGCTGATTACCTAATGTGTCTTCTGAGTACCTTGCCTGATGTCCACCAATGTGTATTTTTGCAACTCTTTTTGGCAAGCTCACCACCTCCAATAGGCAAGAGATTACATTCTCATGAGTTAACATCTTTCTCCTGCAGGTTAATAAACCTCTTTATTCCTATAGCTTCCTAAATGTATGTATCACCTTATATGCATATTTAGAATCAGCAAAAACATTCTGCCTTGTTCCAGTATAGTTCACAGGCTCCCACAAGCGCACAAATCTCTGCTGTCTGAGCTGACCAGGTGGGCGGCAACTTCTCTCCTTATTTTAATTGCTTTCTATTCACAATAGAGTATCCTGTAAATACTTTCTCTTCTACTACTTTTGAAGATTCATCAATAAATACATTTTCTCTCTCAGGCCAGTGAGTATCTCGTATATCTTCCCTAGCCCAGGTCTGGAGATCTATCACTTTGTTAGGAAAATTAATCCACAAACACCAGAGGTTTATGTCCAAAAAGGAGACAGAGGAGTCCTTTTACGTTATTCAAATAAAGGGAGGGGCCATGGGGCATTCCCCTGGGGTCTCTCTACTTTTCAGAGGACACAGCCTTCTTTTTATTCTAATTTCCGGGCCACATTTCCCTCTCTCTTTCCTCATTGGCTGAGGTACTTGAGAAGTACAGACTACCTGGAATGCTTGATACCTAAGATTCTCTTCTAATGTATAACTCTCTCTTTTAATTTTTATATCTTATGGAATCTGTAGTTTTTCCTTATTGTTTCTTTCATTTTTCAATACCCAATTTTATTTATCAGCAAACCTACAGTTTGTTTGTAAAGGCAAATATCTTTTTTCTATTCATCAATCACTGGAAACCTTCCCATTGTTTCTTTTATCTCTCGGTGCTAATTTTATCTACCAGCAGACCCACAGCTTGTTTGTAAAGACCAATCTGTCATTCCTCTCATCCATAACAGTCCTCAGCTGGGATCACACAGTGCTTCTGAGTCCTGACATGCAGCCAGGAGCAGTCAGTCCAAAGATGAAAGATACATCCAATCTACCCCCACAGAAAGAGCCTACCATCTTATCAGCTGCCTCAGACTTGAGGCCTTTGGGCTAAAGACAAGAAACCTCAAACTATAATGCTTAGAAGGGCAGCAACAGAGAGAAAGGTCCTAGGATCCTGCAAAAATGGGAAACTTCTAAAGCAAAAGTCCTAGGAAATGAACACACACAGTCTCTGAAGAGGAAAGGGGAAAATATTATTGTGGTTCCTGGTCTTTGGGGGGAAATGACTTTCTGGAACTTCCTGGCTGCCCAAACAGCCTCTGGGCTTATCCCAACTGTATAAATAAAACACCGCTTTCAACATCAAAGAGGTTTCCCAGTTCCTCTATTTGGGCACCCCATCTAGATATATATTTGTGAGCAGCTGCAGTGCTTCCAAGGGAAGTGAAAAAAGAGCCAGGTTAATATCACCAGGGAGATAAATTCTGGGAAGAATTTTCAGGACATGCAAGTTTGAACTTGATGCCTTAATGTGGGCACAATTCACGCATGAGGAGAGCAACACCCATGCTGTACCTTGGCTGGGCCATCCTCGGCAACTCCTGGACACAGTGGCCCACTTTGAGCCTGGCCAGACCTCTCAAACTGCCATCAGGTGAGCAGAAAACACCAGCCAGCACTGGTTGAGAGCAGTATTACCTGAGACCTCTGCAGGAGTGACAGCACCGAAGAATTCTCTGAGAAAGGCTTGCAGGTAAAAGATATGACCCTTAAAATAACTGCAGAACAGCAAATGACTGAGGTTTTGTAGCCATAAATCAGCCAGAAGCAAACAGAAGGGGTCCAAGCATCCAATAAAACTGCATTGTCAGGAACAGAAAAAGATAACTTGTTTTCACAAGCCTCTACCTCAAAAGATCAGATTGCTAGACTGGCCAGGGAAGGAGAGGCCTTTGTAATGAGAATAAATCACAAGCATGCTATTTACTCCTTGCTTTCTAAACTCTGTGATTGCACATTGCACCTGTACCTCCTCCCAACTCTTCTAGAGGCCAAGACAAAATGATTAAACCTTTATAATTTTCTCACAGCTAAGGACAGCTATTTGCAAGCAATTCACCAGAAATTCCACTTAAAACAGCTCTCTAGGCTGTGTAAACAAGGATGAAAACAGCCTTGGGAGAGAGGAAATTCGATTGAGGTCTGCATGCAGTCACGCTAGCACTACAAATGGTAAAAAAGTGCGGGGGAAGTGGGGGGGGAAGGGGCTGGCAAGAAAAGATGGGCTAAAACAAAGGGCTGATGAAGGGTGGGGGTGAGATATTTTCATGGAGATCTTATCTAATCCATCATTTCTATTTTTTTCCACGCTCCTGAAAAGCCCCTGCTGTATCGTCCCCGACTCCTCCCGTGCCTGCATTGCCGGCCGGGCGGCGCCAGGGGGCGCAGCAGACCACGGCTCAGCGCTGTACCGGCGCTCCCGGCCCGGCCGCTCTGCTGGGAACACGGACCGCAGCCGCCCGAGGATGCAAGGCTGCCGGGCTTTCCCAGCTCTACCGGCGTGTGTCTTCTCCTGGCGGGGCCGAGGGCACAAGCAGCAGTACCGCGTAGCAGCAACGAGCTGCTTTATGTCGGCGAGTACACACGCAGGAAATCGCACGCACTTCGGTAACCAAAGGTGTGTGTCTCGCACAGCCAGACAGGTTGCTTGCTACCAGGCTCTGCTAGCCCCCTTGGTGCAGAAGGCCTGAGTGAAAGGATCAGGCCTGCCTCCTAAGATGAGCTCTCTTCATTCAAGTGCATGAGAACTGGGCACCAGCCTGACACAGGTTACAGCCCCACACATTGAGGGCTTGGAGCCCTCAAAGGCAAACAAAAGTATGGTCACACACCTGACTCCACTTAGAGGAGACAATGCAAAGGAAAGCTCTCCATTTCCACACCACAGCCAGCATTCCTAGAGGTATTAATGAGTCATTTTCTGGAGCCTGTTTTTGAAAAAACTCTCCTCTTTCTCAGCCAGATCTATGTAGATGCATTCTGGTTGCCTTCTAGATGAGAACTGGACCCAGAAACAAGCATCAAATCCCCTGAATAAACCTGCTTACATACCCACAAAGCCACGCATGTAGCAGGCGTTTGGGACTCCATCTCTGGGAGGCATGTGTAGCAGATAGCAAGAAAAACAGGACAGACAGATTGAGTTCAAAGGATCAGATGTTCATCTCATCAGTTCCCAGCCCTCCTTTTTTCTCCCTCATAAATCCAAGGGATGAATTCTGAAGAGACAGCCTAATTTGGTTATATATGGTAGACACTCATCATAGCCACAGATAAATGGGATTTCAGTATACTTTTGCCCACTTCCTTGCTGCTATTGTCACCATAGTGCACCATCATCACAATATTGGAGCTGTCCCAATATGGTCTGTGGTTGGGATGGTTGGATACTCAGGTCACATATTGCATAGGAGAGCAGCAGTCCCACCAGATGGACCAGAGCTGCACAGAAGAAGAAGACACTCGTTATGTCAGTGTTCATCTCAGCTCTGGCTCATGTGTGCTGACACTAATGCAGTGGCTGCATTGACAGAAATGAAACTCAAGTTATGGTAAGAGTCAGGCTAAGCGGGTGACAGACAGAAAGAGTTAGGAGAAAGACCTATGATTAGACCAGACAGATGGGTCAGGAAAAGTATGTGACTTGGAGCACTGCAGTTAGCTGACCAAAGGAGTTTTGTTCCTGTGTTTCAATGCTGCCAGTCAGATACCTTTGTGTGCTGTCCAACAGAAAACATAGAAAAGCTCAAAATTCAAGTACATTCACATACTAGAAACTCAATAGCACCATTCTCAAGATACGTAGTACCCCAAGGATCAGTGTAACTGAATACACCTGCAGGAGTGTTCCTTTCAAAATGTAATCAGTCCCTTTATAATTTCATACAGCAATATTAGTGTAATCTTAAAATCTCCAGGTTCTACCTGAAGACAAAGGGGGTTATTTTCTATGAAGCCTGATGAAAATTACCCAGGCTTTGAAACATTTCTGGTTTGTGTGGTTTAATTTTTTATCTCCTAGGTTTTATGTGACTTTCTCCTTAAAAATATTTTAAAAGTGCTAATTAAAGAGAGCTTACTATTGTTATATGTCACTCTCATGAAGACAGTGATAATAAACTGCATAATTACAACCCAGTTTATCTTCCAGCAGATTTTTGTTATTTAGGGAAAATTCTAAAGGGTCATGAACATCAGAAGGCAAGGCTTTTTAACTGAGGTGATAGAACATTTAAAGGCTCAAGGCCCATGTCCACAAAAAACCCCAACGTTCCCTAAAATGGATCTTGAGAGAAATCAGCTACGTAAGTTCAGGCATGCAACCCTTAAAACCCTTCCTAATCCTCTGGGCTCACAGACTATGTCTATCCCAGTAAATTAAACATGCCCAGGACTGTTCTCTGGCACTGAGACCCCTGGCACAGGATGCCTTGCACCAGTAACATTAAACTCTTTTATCCTTCAAGCAAGGCATTTGGATCCAAGTGGTTATTAGGAACGGCCCCTGGCCCACAGTAACTCCCTCAGTTGTGCCTGGGAATTGTCTGGAAAACTGTTAACTGGCACAGGCCAAAACCATGGTACAAATGAATTAAATGAAATCAGCTATTAATTTCTAGATGATGGAGTCATAGTGCCCTAGATTTACTGATACAGACATAGCCCTAAAATCCTATTGTGTAGACATGTATTATCTATATATATTTACATACTAATTATATAATATATATTTATGTAGGATATTTTGCATTAATATAGTACACTTACAAGTATCAAGCTTGGTCTGCATAGGAAGCATTTCCTGGCAAAAGTGTGACAGATAAGTGTTTATATTGCTGGTTGACCAGCCATCAGCAGTCTTTCCTTTCAAGTGTCTTCATTCCAAGTGTCCCTTCCAGATAACAGGAATTTCTAACTTCTCAGACACTGCAATTTTATTGTGAATAATCAGATATGTTTAAGGGAAATTTTCACATTGATTTTCACAACTGCAGTGTCTATTTGTCCATGCTTAGAGGTATTTGCCTGGAGATTACCTTTGCTTTTTCATGCTTCTGAGGCTGTGAATCTCTAACATTGTTCCATGTCTATCTTCTATATAACTTGGCAACTGCCAGTGTAAAGCCCAGGAATCTGCTGTGACTGAGCACCTCGTGTCCATCTTGACAGACAGGAACTTGAACCACCAGCTCTACCTGCTCCTCATTGTAAACAACCCTGCAGCTCTTCAGAGCTGAAAGCCTTTGCTCTGTCCTGTCTGCTTGATGTCAGTCACATGATGTCCTTTTGCAGAAAAAAAGTGGGACACACAGAGATTATGGGATTGGCATAGCAATTGTGGGACCATTCTTGTTGCACATATAGGACCTTGAATATGTCCTAAATTACAAAGTACACTTTGATTTCCCCTGGCACTAATAGCTGGTTTTCCCTAAAACTAGTCCAGCCAAGTCATGTGGAGGCATAGGGTATTTATTTACAGGCTTAGCTTTCAAACCACTCCACTTACCATAGACAGGATGACATCCTCTGTCCATGCAGTGATTTTGCTTTAGCAGAGCAACATGAGCAGTAACCAGTCTTGACTTTTACAGAAAAGAGCTTCCGCTACATAGTCAAAATCTCATGCTGCTTAAAAGAAAACCTTTAATTCATGTCAACTTCTCCATTAAATTTAATCATGTACTTGTTCATATAAAACAATATACTGTACACATCTTAGGTGCAGAGCACAGCCTCTGAAGGTTTTGGACAATATCCAGATGTAGGCTATGTTTCACGGTACCAGAGGTGTCTGAATCAGCATGAACTAACACTCACAGCCTTAAGATCTGACTACCCACTGTCAATGCTGTGCAATGCTGGCCCACTCAGAGAAGCCTGTTGCTCTGTGCAGTGGATCTGTCATGCTGGCAATGGCAGTCTGAGCTTGAGCAGGACCCTGGAGCTGACTTGCCAGGCTCACCAGCCACGCCAATACCTTTAAACCAGCAGATATACAATGGATATATTACCATACCAGATACATGGGGAGATACAGTGGACAGGCTGAACAGCAGCACCCTCCCAGCCGCAGTTGATGGTTCTGAGGGACCCGCGGAAGCAAAGCCTGGGACTTCGTCTCCAAGCTGCCCCACAATCCGTGTGAGCGGGAAAGCATATCCTCACGGCTGGAGACCTGAGCCAAAAGCCGGAGCAATATACTCCGTGATTGATGCTGCTGAGTCAAAAGGAAATGACCCAGCGATAGATCTCCCTGAAGGAAGCGCTGCAGGGCTGAAGTCACAGACAGGAGCGGCCCGGGCAGGGCGCTGTGTGGGGGCCGGAGCCGCGCGCGCCGCCCGGCAGGGGGCAGCCACGGCGCGCGGCCGGAGCTGCCTGCGGCCCTGTATCCCGGCGGGAAGGACGGGCGCCAGGTACCCGGGCGGGTCGCCGCGGCAGGGCGGTGGCACTTTGCCCAAGGGAGCGTGGCCTCGGCCGCCTTCTCCGCCCGACGCACGGATCCAGGGCTCGGGTTTGTGGCTGCCTTCACACACCCTGTTCTGAGCTTTCCTCATCCCAGCGCAATCCCTTCTGGTAACAGCTGGGACA